>OMMV01143779.1:0-16156 GCA_900302635.1 Chatrabus melanurus
GGCATTTCGTTACACTTCACCTGTGGAGCAGGTAGCTCAGTAGGATAAAGAGTTGGGCTACCAATATGTAGACCAGGGTTCGATTCCCAGTTACGCTGCCTGTCTGTGTCCTTGGACTTGTTCTGAACTAAAGTCAGCATACATGGGTACAGCATTCCCTGAGCAAAGCACACTGGTAAGGTTAGACCTTACCCTTGCGAAGCGCCTTGGGGCGACATATTATGTGATTTGGCGCTATATAAATAAATTAAATTCTGCATCGTCCCAGTCCACCCAGCTGTAAATGGGTACCGGTTTTGGCTTGGGAAGTAACGATAGATTGGTGTCCCCTCTCATCCGCTTCATGCTACAGTGTCCGAGGATAAGTATCTTCAGGGCGTATATTGGACTATTCTTCTTTAAATAACCTTACATAGAACAGGTAGCTCTGTGGGCTAGGAGTTGGATGAATAATACATAGATCGGGGTTCGATTCTAGATCTGTGATGCACGACACCTGTTTGCGTCTTTGGATGCAACAGCACAGAGACAAGTCTCGTCTTAGAGATCTGAAAATGTTTTTAGAATGCATTATACCATATCTATGCAGTATTTTTTGGCTACAAAATAGTTTTTAAGACACCTATTGACCTGTTTTATTTTCCTGAAAAGGTTGGTCTCTTTAATATTTTAACGTCTGGGAATTCCTCAGGGTCAGAGATATGACACTCGGAGTATCGGGCGGAACAACGCTCAGAACATCGACCTGAACAGAAACTTTCCTGATCTGACCACCATCGTTTACAGCCAGCGCCGGCAGAAGGGCTATCGCACCGACCACATCCCAATCCCAGACTATTACTGGTTTGGTAAGGTACAGTGTGAATCCACATATTTCACTCATTTCATGCTCTGACGGGTGATATCGCCGAGGAAGCTTTTTTTGCCTCTTTTATTAAATATGGCTCTCTCAATTTTGGACACAAATTTGTGTAAATGTCATA
Organism: Chatrabus melanurus; assembly: GCA_900302635.1. Taxonomy (NCBI): domain Eukaryota; kingdom Metazoa; phylum Chordata; class Actinopteri; order Batrachoidiformes; family Batrachoididae; genus Chatrabus; species Chatrabus melanurus. Next base: position 984 of record OMMV01143779.1, read on the forward strand.
ATCCAGGTCGCACCGGAGACTTACGCTGTCATGAAATGGATTCGATCCATCCCGTTTGTGCTCTCTGCCAACTTCCACAGCGGGGACTTGGTCGTGTCGTACCCCTATGATCTGTCCAAACACCCGCTAGACCACAACATGTTCTCGCCAACGCAGGACGATCAGGTGAATGACTTCCTCCTAACGCATCGTAGTCCCCTCAAGTCAAATTGATGCGGTTGATTTTTCACTCTGAGGTCCACCAAAGTCGGCACACATATGTAGGTTGTTTCTGGAATTGCCAAGTGAGATCACATTTACAAAAGGATGATCATTTGGGTCAAAGGTCATTGGGGGCAAAGGTCAAAACTTAAGCGCGCCCCCCCCATTCCAATGCCCACTAAACCTGCCACACATATATAGGGGAGTTCTGGAATTGTCCAGGTGAAATAAAATTTACTAAAGGTCAGTCATTGTGGGGTCAAGGTCAATGGGGTCAAAGGTCAAAATTGAAGGTTTTTTTGTTTGTTTTTTTACCCCGATTTTCACCAAACGTGGCTTACATATGGAGGCGGATTCTGGAATCGGCCAGGCGAGGTAAAATTTATCAAAGGTCAGTCATTGGAATCAAGGTCATTGGGGTCACAGGTCAAAATTTTGAATTGTTACTCCGATGTCCACCAAACTTGGCAAACATATGGAGGTGGGTTCTGGAGTTGCACAGGCAAGGTCACATTTGCCAAAGGTCAATCGTTTGAATGAAAATCAAGGTCACTGGGGACAAATGTTAGATTGCTGTTGCCCGTACTGTCTTCGTGGTCACGGGTACTATTACCTAGTTTTGTCAAAGTTGGCAGACCACTTTTTGAGATAGATTAGACCGTTAAAATCTGTCCTTTTTCACGGCAGAGAAACAAAAGCAGAAACATTGGCTTCCAAAGCCTGGGAATATAGAGACAGCTTCAAAATCTCTGCCCGAAACTTATTAACGAGCATGTAACAGCAATTCACATCATAGCTCTTTACAGAGTCCCGCACTAGTTTAGCAGCCAGTATGTTGCTTATGTTTCAAATGCAAGTTTGACTTGAAAATTTTTCGAGAACAAAATTGAATAAGGAAATATAAAATTAACAAATGCTGTTAGAACAAGTGTAAACGGAAATGTGTGAAAACAAACTAACTTCTCTGGTGGAGGTAATTACCCTGTTTATCTGAACAACATGCTGCGGGTAATAGCACCTGATTTAAAATTAATTACTCTAATGTTTAATGAGCATCGTTAAACTAATACTGTGAGTTTTCCCGTCAGGTATTCAAGCTTCTGGCAAGAACATATGCAAACGCTCACGAGACGATGTCCAATGAAAACGCACAGTGCGGAACATCTCGCTCCCGCACTCACAAAGGAATCATTAACGGGGCCGAGTGGTACAGCATAACAGGCGGTAAGTCAGAACAACGTTCTTCAGTCAGGGGTCAGTGAAAGATGGAATGTGCTGAGTTGATGGTGACGTTCTTCAGGCTGCCACTAGAGGGTGCTGCAACATCATTTTATGACCAAAACTTTGGCACCTGTGAGAGATGAAGGCCAAATGTCAGAATTTATTGATGTCCTTTTCCCACATGGTTGATCAGGAATGCAAGACTTCAACTATCTCCACACCAACTGCTTTGAGGTGACGGTGGAGCTGGGGTGTGACAAATTCCCAGCTGAGGAGGATCTGCATATCGGCTGGCACGAAAATCATGAAGCTTTAATCTCATTTGTGGAAGCAGTAAGAACAAGTCATAAAAAGTTATTCACGGAGATGAAACAATTTGCATGTAAATGATTCATCCTCTGGGGTTTTGCTTCCTTCAGGTCCATCGTGGTATCAAAGGAATTGTAAAAGACAAGGAGGGAAACGGAATCAAAGGAGCACGGATATCAGTCAAAGGAATAAGGCATGACGTTACTACAGGTAATGAATATCAGTAGCAGGAAAAACCATTTATTTTATACAGTGGCACCAGAGTTTTTTTTTCTTGGTGGGGCGCGAATCCTAAGCAGTGGTACAAAATTTGTTGTAAATGTCCAAATATGCATTTTAAAATAAATTTCAAGTGGCGACTACATATGTGTTGTTAATTCACACATACAGTACACAACAGATAGAACGAACAATAGTAATTGTTTAAAAATGCTAACAATCACCCTTCTGACAAGGCATAAATATAAATTCAAAAATCAAAGAAAAATTACCTCCAAAACTGTAGAAAAACTACACAGCTAGCAACAAACGACACAATCAGGATAGAAGCAAGTCTCCTTAAGGTGGCGCTGTTCCCCTTTACTCTTTCAAAACGTTGGCTTCCTGTTTCTCAGGATGGAGTTGTTTGATGAAGAAATAATCAAATTTTAATCATGCTAATTAATGGAATCATGCAAAAATTAAATGCAGCTTGTGTTATGTGAGTGGCGTGAACTTGCTAAATTGGTCCCAGTGCAATGCATGGGTGCTGTGGACACAGGGGGCGGTGTAGGACTAGGATCAGTTTGAGAATGGTGATGGTGAGAAACTGAGGCTGAAAACAAAAGATTTTGATTGGCAGATGCACATTTTCTGGTGGCATTATGGTGGGGCTACTAAAACTCTCGGGGGCTACAGCCCCAACAAGCCCCACCTTACAACCGCCTATGAATTGTTTTTATTTTTTGATTAAACCTTTTTCTTCTGAGGCTTAGGTGAGTTTGACGGTGTGTCCTTGGCTTCCTTGCCCATTTTCTGTTGCAGGGCTACATGCAACTTTTTTTTCTCTCTCTCTCTGGGTTTAAAACATTATCTTCAGCTAAATTGTCTATCTTTGCCTTCCCAGCTGAAAATGGAGACTACTGGCGCCTCCTCACCCACGGCGTCCACATTGTGATTGCCACGGCTCCAGGCTACGCCAAATCCGTGAAGAGAGTCCACCTGCCTGCCCTCATGCCCAAAGCGGGCCGAGTGGACTTTGTTCTGCAGAAATCTTTGCTGGAATCCGACCTGCAGCAGGAGGAAGCAAGCATCCCGTCTCTGGGCACCTACGAGAACTTTGACCCTTACAATCAATATGAGCGCTACACACAGATGGCCGATTTGAGCCAGAGCCGCGAGGTGCGGGCCGAGAAGCCCTGGTGGTGGAACTACTTCGTCCAGTCGGGAGTTAGCGCCCCCACCTGGTTGCTCAAACACTATTAGTTTCTCTTGCAGCCGTACGCAAACAAACCAAGAGCATCGTGATTTTCAGTGACGCACACTGCAGAAAAGGGAAGAATACGTTCGTTCACAGTGCGAGTAAGCCACCATTTTTACATTCGGCGTGAACTTTTTCTGATGCAGCCCCGCCCTCTGACAAACAGTATCATTTTTAACCGACCGTTAATCATTTTAATCAAATAACCTTATCGAGCACATCCTGCACTTTTCTTTTCACCTTTACCCAATTTATGGCAGAACAAAAGAAAAACACGTCACAAATTGATATTTTTCAGACACAAAACAACTGACTGAGAACCTAAGAGCAAGACAGGATTCGTACGACTTTGGTTTTGTGTAGCATGGTTATTTAGCTCTGATAAATTGAACTGATCTCGCTAAAACGAATTGTGACGGGGTTTTACGGCAGTCATAACTCGAATTTTGTTCAGAATTTTTCTTGTGGTAGTTTGCATCCCCTCTACAATGGCTCCGCCCCCTCCAACCTTTGCCCGCCCCCCCAGTTTGGAAACCACTGGCCTAACAACTATAAGCTGTCATGTAAGTTGAGCTGCTTCAGGTTTTTATCTATATGAGGAAATACAACGTTGTTAAAGACATACTTTTTGGAATTTTATAAATTTGCATAAATAAACGTGTCAATAAAATTTTTGCTGAATGTTGTTGCTTCACTTCGTTGAAGTCTGTAAGAAAAAACAATTCATCACTTAAAGTGTTGGAGTTTAGTAAGTAGTGAAGCCAGATGGCCACTAGTGGGCGTACTAACTCAACTTCTGTGTCTTTTTGTCAAAACCACTAAACTAAATGAGCAGTAAGCTGCCTTGTATGGGATAAAAGTTCAATCAAATGATCACAAACTGATACTATAAATATAACAATACTTTATATGCAGTTTTTAAGCTCAAAATACAGGATTATGCAGAATAAGAAGAAGATCTGGTAACATTTTACACCAGTAAAAAAAGTTAACATATTAACCGAAACTCATGAGTTTGCATCAGTAACTAAAATTTACAAAAATATATATGCAGATTTTGCAGCTTTGTTTACAACGATTACTGATGAAAACAATCAGCTTCTTAATATATTCAGTGCTTTTTAATCTCATTTAATTTCAGTCATTTCCTCATGCCGGCAGGTTCCACACTTATTTAGTACGACTTTGTTCATGTATTTTATTTACATTTAAATCAGGGTTTCTCCCTTTAAAGACAAAACTCTTCACCAAAATCACGGTTTACTGGTCTGATCAGGGTAAATTAAGTGTGTGGGTTCATGCAGAGCTCTGAAGTTGCAGCTTGCTGTGTGAGGCGCATCAGCTGCAAATAGTGAGTGCAAAGATCTTTTTAAAAAATTTTTTTTTATTTTAAACGTGTGTTTAACCTCACTACTGGTTTCAAGTGCTGCAGTGACAGCCATGGAAACTTTGCTCCGCCTTCTCTAATTGCCTCCTGCTGTAACTCAAGCTTTCGTATGATTGTTTGCATGATATACTGTTCACATTTAGCTCAAGGTTGGCATTTCGGCCTCTTGGAATAATCCTCAATGCTGTTCGCTTCTTGGAGAGATCTTTAAAAGAGAACATCCCTCAAAGAATACATTTCCACTGAATCTAATTGTAATCATTTGCTATAAATAGTCCAGGACTGAATTAGTTTTAAAGATAAATGTCCACCTGAGCAGGGCTGTTTTTTGTAGTTTAAATGCAATCCTAATTTCTTTTAATACATATACATTTCTTGACAAGTTAATTGACAATTCAGATATCATTCGTAGATTTTTTTTTGTTTTTTTTTTTTTGTTTTTTTTTTTTGACCTGTGAAAACTATTATGGCCACAAGGGTTCAATATTAACGCTTATCAGATTGTCCAGGACAAGTAGAAAAGCTGTACATTGTCAGAATTGGACATGCACAAATTTGTAGTTTAAAGTGGTCAAATTCTTTCCCCCCTCTGCATCATTAACACACAATTTGACTATACAGGCAACATCATTGTTCTTCTTATGTTTCCATCTCAGACATTAGCACGTTGTGTTCTGCGTTCTTGGAGAATCTTTGACATGCTCCTCCAGTGGACAACGGAGGAAAACACATGCAGTCATGTGCTTTCAAAACCACTGATGGAGTGTGCGCTTGTAGCAACTCACAGAATATGGAATTTGGCCTGAATATTTCCTATTAACAAACAATAGACAACTAACAACACTTCAACGAGCCTACCAGCCAACTGCTTCATCAAAAGCTTCATTACTTGAAACCTAGTTTAACAGCTCATTAGATATTAGTGCCATCTACTGGTCAAATCATGTTTAGCACACTTACTATGACATTACAAGCTGGAGCCAACAGTTTCTGTGGCTATGTAACAACAAGCAATATAATTGTCATTCTTAACTAGATAGGTACATAAGACAGATGACTACATTTTTTATATAAACTGAGACTTTTAATTCAAATTTAATTGAATAAAATGTAATTTAATTAATGTGATTGTCACACCAATGGTGCTTGTTTGACTCAGCTTTGCCTCGTCATTTTACCCACCAGTGTATGACAAGTCCTTTTTTTTTTCCTACTGGACAAGTAAAAATGTCGAAGCCTGTGATTGTGGTCATCACAAAAGGATCAAATCTAATCCCAGTCAAGGCAGGAAAGAACAGTTTCCAAGAAACCAAATGAAGGCATCAGTGTTAAGAAGGAAGCTTGAACAGCGACGGAGGAATCCTGAAGAAAAGTAGGATGTGCGTGTATTGTACCCAAACTAAACAAACATCATTACAGGGGTGGCTATAGAGAAGAAAGAATAAGTAGGAAAGATCTAAGGCTACGCTCTAAAAGCAACAAACCAGTTCAGATTTACCTCAGAGAGCGCTGAATGGGTGTCCCTACAATGAAATATAGTGCAAAACAGAGTAAAGCATGGAAAAGCAGTGCCGCCCTCTGCAGGGTCCAGTGACGTCCCAAATCTATTACACAAAATAGCTCTTAGGATCTTTATATAAAGTCATGAAAGACGCATGGGGAAGGCAAGTTACCCTCAGATAACAGTGAAAGAATAATATTGCTGAGGGAATTAAAAAAAGCACCCTTCATGCAAGAAATTTAGCTCAGTGTTTTTACATTAAAGCTACAGTGTGTAGGATTTAGTCTCATCTAGTGGTGAGGTTGCAGATTGCATTATGCCATCGCTGTTCACCATTTCGCTTCTTTGGTGATGGGGAGTCATGCTCCCTCTCTTGTGATAAGCAATATGTATGATCCTCCATTTCACTAAAACGAGGGTTCTGAAAGTTGTTAGCCAGCACGAGCAACCAGTCGACAATATGTAAGGGAGCAACCACTGTTTCCTGTTCTTTTTTTCTTCAGTCTTCCAGCCGTGCTGCAAAATGTAAAAGAAGGAACAAGTATGTCCCTTTTGGGCTACGGTATAACAACATGGTGAACCCCCATGGGGGGCGGGGGGAGGGGGGCGCTCCCATATAGATATTGAAGGGCTCATTCTAAACTTATGAAAACACATTCATTTGTTGTTGCAGGTTATACACGAATGAACAGATGGTTATGAATGCTATATTCCATTTCTGCTAATAAACACCCCTAAATCCTACACACTGTAGCTTTAAGTTAAACAATGAGTCTGCCCAGTGTACATTGCTTTAAACATGTGAATGCATGCCAAATAATGACAATTACCACTATTATATATTATAGTACACAATGTTACTCTTAATTATGAGGTCCATTTCCTTATAAATGTTTTTAAAAGAACATTGAACCATATTATACATTCTGGTCTATACAAATCACATACATAAGGTATATGTTGGGGGCGTGTCCTCCAAGTTACTGGGAGGAGCTAAGCGTTGCATAAGGCTAAAGGTGTTGTCACATTATTGTCGTAAAACATGCATGTTAGTGCGTTCTCTCACATCAAAAGTTACGTTTTTTTTTAAACCTTCACCACGTATGGCGGGCACCTTTGTATGTGCAGCTAATGGTTATAGGTTCAGTTGGTGGGTGTGCTTACAGGGACGGGTCATTATTCCATAGGCCCATTGGTCCGAAGGTCCATTGGTCCGAAAATTAGGGTTAAGGTTAGGGTTAGTTAGTTAGTTAGTTAGTTACTTTTAAGGGTTTGGGTTAGGGTTAATAATTATAATAAATTTTTTGGGTTTTGGGGGCTTGCCCCCCAATTTTACAAATAAAATCTTTACTTGTTGGATATTTTATAAATATAATGCATATTTCTACCTATAGGACGGGTGCCTTAAAAGTAATTCTATTTTGCTCCATTTTATGAAGTTTGAACTGCATAGAACCATCCATCCATCCATTCTCTATACCCGCTTAATCCAATCAAGGGTCACGGCCCACGGGGGGTGCTGGAGCCTATCCCAGCTGTCATTGGGCGAGAGGCGGGGTACACCCTGGGCAGGTCGCCAGTCCACCACAGGACCACACATAGACAGACAAATGCAGCCACATTCTCACTCACACCTATGGTCAATTTAGAGTCACCAATACACCTAACATGCATGTCTTTGGAAGTGGGAGGAAACCGGAGTACCCGGAGGAAACCCACGCAGACACGGGGAGAACATGCAAACTCCACACAGAAAGGAACTGGGCACGGTGGGAATTGAACCCCAGACCTTCTTGCTGTGAGGCAAGAGCGCTAACCACTGAGCCACCGTGCCGCCCTGCATAGAACCATTTTTAACAATTTTCGGACCAATGGGCCTGTGGGCCTTCGGACCAATGGATTAGCGTACACACTGCATTTTGCTATAAACACATTCTGGTTTAGTTAGCATATCCCATACAACGTTGGCTCTTTTTGCCGTTCTTCATTTCAGGAGGGGTGTGGCTTCGTCAGTTACTTCTTGAGGCTCAGAAAGTAGCATGGAGCAGCTCTTAGCTGCCATGTTGTGTTAGCATCGTGGCGTTGGCATGGAGGCAAGTAAAGCCACGTTTCAGGTCAGTGAACTTCTCAAAGGAGCGCACACTGATGTCCCATTTCAGGCTCGCTTTGTAACTAAGAGAGGTTATGAATGCTAAGTCCGGCAAATTAATTTACTCTGATTTAATTAAATGTTATACCACTGGGAAGCATTTTTGGGCTTCTGCACAAAGCGCATACACAACACTCAACCGCAGACCACAACTTGTGGTCTGCAATGTGTCTGCTTCAATTCCCGACCTTGCACTGTTGTGTTCCATGTCTATCTCTCCATTTCCTGTCGCCCTACACAGTATTTTTAACAAAAACAAATGTACTAATCTCATGTTGTTTCCAAAAACCATCTCCAAAATCCTAAATGGAAACCTCCCAAAAGGAGAACCATGTCATTGAAATTGCTTCCAAGACGCTAAAGAGGGTGTTACAGTCGGTATTGACACAATGTTTCCAGAAGATTCAATGGGTGCCACAGGAACCCAGCATCCAGTAACACCCCAGAGCTGCAGGTACCCGTGTGTATGGCCACCATGCAACCCAAGAATACCAGAAAGGCCCGGCTGGACCCTTCTACCCAGATAAGCCACCTGGCGTACAATGCACCCCGAAAGCCCAATCCCTACCATGCAAGCACAGGGGTTGCCCTCAAGCATGGACCACAAGCCGAGAAGCACGAGTGCAGGCCTACCCATACCAGAGCAGGACCCACCATGCTGTGGGTAATCAGAGGAAACACCTGGCTGGGGCAACCCAGACAACATCACCCCCTCACCCCTATCGTCACAATAGGTATTCTTTCAGCAATCATTTGCTGCATCAAAACAACTGATATTGATATCAATGCTTCTTGATTGTATTTGATCCACAACTTCTAAGATCAGTGTTGTCTTTCAAACCAACAGTGTTCATGCATGGACTTTATTCCCACCCTCACATTTTGCGGTCCTCACTGGGTGATTCACTGCCAAACTCACATAATTGCAAAAACAGCATTTCATTCCCTAATAAAGTCTCAATGTCAGGTTCAATTCAGCCTGCTTGTTAAGGCGCAGCAATTACATGTGCAGACAACTCTTCCAGTGGGTGATAATAAGCCACTTTCTTTGTTACAGACCCTGAACAAACTCTGAGCGGAACACGTGAAGCAAAGATAATGCGGCAACTCGAGCATGAGTGTATACAAAACCCCACCAATAGTTCTTGTAGAAAAGCCCTCAGCTATGACAAAAGCAGGTCCGGCTGGGTGAAGGTGATTCCACTTCAGTAGTGTTGGGATCCCGAAGCACAATAGAGTAAAACAACAGACAATACAGCTGCCTGATTGTGAAAGTCACCGCTTTGTGAAAATAACCGGGTGCATGCGGTGCTGCTGTTTATGAATTTGGGAGGTATGTTGAAGACTGAAGAGATTCTTTGTCACTTTATTTTATTGCTGCTCTATTTTGGGTTTGTCCTTCAGCGTGACGGTCAGAGGTCAGAGCGCGGCAAAGGCCACATAAGCCTTTAATTTGGCCTCGCATAAAGAATCAGATCGAGTCTCTGTGTTTGGTGATACAGTTCTACTGAGTTTGTTTGTGTTCATTTATTTCTGCAGCGCTCTGACACATTCTTACTGTGGCGGATCGGATATTGTGATGATTACAGTACGTCTATTTGACGCTTTTTCAGCCACCAGCCTTCGTCTGGTGAAACTACTAGAAAACGAATTACCAAAAAAGGAACAGATCGGTTGAGGTAATAAACTGGGCCAAAAAAAAAGAAAGAATACAAAAGCACACTACATGAGTTAAACACTGTATGACCTTGAGGTTGACCTTTCAAGGTCACCAAGGTCAAATGTCATTTGATCAATATAACGGTCATATATGACTTCATATTAGTGTTTAATAGTACCCACAATTATATCGTTAACTGATTCTTCAAAATAGCCGTTCCAAATATCACCATGCATTGGGACAAAAATTTTGACTTTGGCCTGTGACCTTGGCTTTTAACTGAATTTTATCAACATAAAAGCACTATGTCCTTGGCTGACCCTCAATCATTCCGCCAAGTTTGGTCCAAATTTCATTAAAACTCTTCGAGTTATTTTGTTCACACACGGATGGATGGGATACTTTTTGTCAGTATTGCAAATTACTGATGCAAAAACTCCAAACACTGCTCCGGAACATTTTGAAACCCTTGCAAGATCCGTATTGTTTTGGAGTCCGTAACAAAAAGAAGGGACTCATAGGCCAGGAGTTACCGAGGCCCCTGATGAACCTCTTCATTACTTATTGTCTTTGATTGTGGAGTTAAAAGATCAGATGATGTTGAACTGATTAGATGGGAAGTTTGATGCACTAGATCAATCAAAAAAGAAAAAAGAAGCTACTTTGTCACACACCTACTAAATACTGACACCTGCTGGAAGGTTTTGGAATGTGCACCCATATCAAATGATGAATTTCTTATTTCAAGACCACAGCGCAGGGTCTGTATGTGCACTAACACGAGTACGTTGCTTGTAGAAATTTGTATCTTGCAAATAATTTCACACCCAAATTAAGACTGTATAACGAGCGGTTCCTGAGATGTGGCACAAGGATGGATAGAACATAGATCGTTTAGCATAAATTTTATTTTATGATTTGTCCTTACATTTCTTCTAAATAGATCATTTTTCCTTCGTGCTTCTGACCATTAATGACAAGTTTCTTCATGTTTCCTCATAATCAACAGCAGCAGTTACCAGAAGTTGAGTTTAAGGTTTAAAACAGGTGTGACTGATTGACAAACAAAGGAACTGAAGCAGAAAGCCCTTCAAAATAAAAGCAAATAAATAACGGCAGCGAAATGTCTAACAGCAGATGTGGAATTATTATTTAAATATTACGCTTATGAGGTTTAAGTTAAAAAATGTTCTTCAAAATAAATGAATAAATAAGTAAAATTCACGAAATTCTGACATCCTTGTTGGTTGGAAGTTGCGGTTTGTCGGTGTTTTCCAGGAAGTGACAAACTTCCAGGAAGTGATTTTAGTGACTTGGATTGTTGACTAAATTACTCATTTTTATTCAGTGTTTGTGGAATAAATAATGTTGCTATCAAGACGTCACAGGTAGGAGTTCTTGTGTTTTATCAGTTCGGACAAATTTTGTGCATATTCCACTGTTGTGGTTTGTTTATTTTGAGTTTTTAGTGGTATTTGGCAGAAACAAGGGTTTCTGAAGCTTTGAACCGAATGAACCAATTGCTTCAAACTTCCATCGCTTCGTCAGCACCGCCCCCATAAATCAAATAAATAAGTAAATAAAATAAAAACAAACAAAACACAAAAAAAAATCCACTGGATGAAATTTGATTTGTTTTCATACTGGTGTCACTGATATATTTAATAAATATTCATATGCAGACTATTAAAGTCAATTGATTTTTATTTGGCAATAAAATATTGTCTGTTGATATTTGGCAAGATAGTCATTCCATTCCTGATAGGCTACCGAAGGCTCGAGGAGCATCATTTACTCTTCAACTTCCAACCGTTTTGTCTGAGAACTCGCAGATCCTCAGTAAAACGAGGCATTGGGGTTTTTTTTCTGGTCACATGTTCGGTGCCCTAAAGCTTTTGGAGAGTCGCCCACCTTTTTTACTTTACTACTTTAAAAGGGTTAGTTACAGAGTATAATACTTGCATAATTAGTTTCGATATGAATTTCTGTTACATATGTCGCACAAGTCTAAAATGAATTGTTTCAGGGCTCAATTGTGCATATAGCCAGGTAATTTCAGGCACAGATTTGTAGGACTATTAGCCCATGAGCCCGAAGCCAATTTTGACCTAATCGGAAGCTCTTAAGGTGAATAAACAACACTTACAATCCGGCCTCATCATACCATGGCCTACACAAAAATGTATGATAGCCTTCACAGAGTGGTAGCTATAGCCAGGTAGGGGGTCAGTGAGGGATTACGCGGAGGTCAAAATTTGCAAAATGCTCCAATTCTCTTAAAAAGTATACCACATTATTTGTCTGATCATTGGGATTCCAAAAAGGTATAATTTGGACGTTCTATCACTGAAGGTTACGGAATTATGGGGTTAAAATACAAAAATGGTGACAAAGGTCAATTTCAGTTTGTATAGGGGTCAAAAAATAAAGTTGCTCTAATTTTGCTAAAGGTGAGGCAAATTATTGGTTGAGCTAATAGGATTAACAAATTGAATAGTTTTGACTGTGTTGAATGCTGTGTCTCCAAAGTAAAGGTCAAACAAGGTCAGTGCCCATTGGATCCTATGACATATGTTACCCCGTAACGTGATAGCTAAGCAAAACCACACTGGCTCTACCAATAATTTGCATCACTTTTTGTAAAAATTGGAGCAACTTTAACTTTTAACCCCTGTACAAACTGACATTGGCCTTTGGCACCATTTTTGTTGTTTTTACCCCATAACTCCATAACTTTTGGCCATAGATAATCCAAAACTATGCCTTTTTGGAATCTTTATGATCAGACAAATAACGTGGTATACGCTTCAATATGATTGGTGCATTTTTAAATCTTGACCCCTGTGTAATCCTTCATTGACCCCCTACCTGGCTATAGCTACCACTCTGGAATGGCCATCATACATTTTTGTGTAGGCCATGGTATACTGAGGCTGGATTGTTAGTGTTGTTTATTCACCTTAGGTGGTACCGAAAACGTGCCTGGCCCATGGACTATCTGAGGGTTTTCAACATGAAACTGTAACCATATTTAAATGTAAACATAAATAAAAATCACTTTAACACAACACGACCCCTTTAAGATGAGCAAACCAAACCAAAATGCCTTTTAAGCTACAACCAGCATCTTGTAAATATTTTAGTTTGTGCATTTAAAGACACAAAGGGTTCTTACAGTTTAATATGTAATTTAATAGCAGGAAATTGTCATCTTTTTGCCTTTTAAAGTAAATTTACAAAGAGAATGGCATCACAACATCATAAAATTGCCTTTATTGCCTACGACTGTTAGCGTTCACATATGCAGCTCTTCTCACTGTATTTCCCAGTGCGAGCTGTTCTCAGTACAGTACAGTCTAGACACTGCTGGATTTAAGGCCAGAATAAAACATAAAGCACAATTGAAATGCGTGTTCTTGATCTTAATGCACATTATTGGTGTGTGTCCCTGGGATGAAACACTTTAGAAGTCAGTCATGAAGAAGAGCGAGCCGGAGGGCTCTTTAGGCTGGGTACGTGTCCGTGATGCACCCGGCTACTTTAGCTGTCACGCCGTTATATCTCAGTGCCTTCACTGGGTGCACTGATGCTTGACTGAAGCTATTTAGCAGCACCCTGGTTAACTGAAACCGACAAAACTTCTGATTCCAGCCCGATCTTCGAATAATACCCCCGGCGGTTGTGAAACTGTCTTTGCCCATTTCATCCAGCTTGATCCCGCAATGCATCTGTAGCTGACAGAGACGCGGAGGAAAATGCCTTGTTATGTTGCAACTGTTGCTCAGAGAATTAGATAAAACCTAAAAACAAGGGAAGTCGGCTCTGTCTCACAGCTGCGGAGGGGAAAAGGGCAAGACTTGTACAAACGCTTGAAGAGATTGTCAAAGTAAAGGGCACATAAGTGTTGTAACACAAATAAAATAAGATGGCATTTGACCACTTAAGCCGTTGGGTGCTTGAAAGGGGAAGATAGTGGATTTTTACAGAATTATTTGCTAAGATTTGCTTTTTGTTCATAGCTGCTGCCCCGCAGCATCAGGAGCTCTGGGTGATGAGATGTGAACAGCGGGCATGTGAAGTCAAATGTGCTCATGACACCGGACAAAATGTCTCGGCGTCGGCTTGTGGGATTATCATCACAAGTTCAAAATTTTAATTGTTTGATCTTATTAACATTCGTTTTGTTAGCTCTGCTCAAAAAGGTCATGTGACCACTGACACTTGTCTATATGTCAAAAAGCTTTCTGCCAATTGACGCAAAATTTTATTGGAATGACGAGTCTTGTCAAGAGGAAGAACCCGTAGATCAGGAACCGGGTCTGAATTGGGGGTTGTTGTACTTATACCCCCTGAAAACAAAAATTTGAGGGAGTATATAGTTTATGAGACTTGTAAGCACAGCTCCTCCTAAACCGGTTCATGGATTTCAATGAAATTTTACACAATAGTAGCACGTAATGTGAAGATGTGCATGAAGGAAAATAATTCTGGTTCGACAGCTTCGTAATAGGACTTTTAAGTGGAATTGATGCGTCATATAATATTGATTTCATTAGTGCATTTCCTCTTAAACCAGTCCAACTTAAGGTTTTCCAACATCTCAGTCAATTTTTCAAAATGTTTTCCAGTGACTTCCACAACACGTAATGGAATAATTATTTTATCAAGGAAAACCCATAACATTTTGGTGTTGATCTGGATCTTGGACCATAAATTTGATTTGCTTTTACAAAGAAATTGGGGACATTTTTCAACAATGTAATCAGTTTCTCAAACTGTTGGCACAAGCTCACCAAGACATTTGGGCCAACGTAGACAAGCGTATTTGCAAATGTCGGTGTCAGCTGCTGGCCTCCGGCGGTCTACGCTGATGAACATCAACCGCGTCGAAAAATTTTCAACATGTTTAAAATGTTTCAGCGTTTGCCAACGTACCTCTGGCTACATTGGAGACCGTTAGAGAAAGTTAATCTCCGCTACAACAAAGTTCCCGACGCTAGCCTCTGCTAGCCTCCGCTAGCCTAAGTTACTGGTGCGATCATCTACGCTGGCTAACGTTTGGGTGCTGCTTCGCCCTGCCTGCTCAGAATCACTGGACAGTGGTGTGTCGACCCCCTCTCCCGCACGTTGCCACGTTGGCAAAAGTCCCGCTTGTTTTAATGGCGCGCTGGCTATTGCCCGCCTCCGCTAGCACCACGCTGTGGAAAGCCGAGCAGTGTTAGAGGTTCGCTACCAAACTCCGGTACCGTGATTTTTGCAGACATTTGGCCAATTTTTTTCGACTTT
>OMMV01143789.1:0-10179 GCA_900302635.1 Chatrabus melanurus
TTACAATATAGGAAATAATCTGATCATGGTGTCATTGGGCTGTAAGGCTAAGATATATATGGTTATGTGTCTGACCAGAATCTCACTACTTTATCTCTGCATACTAATTAGCCTCCCTGAGTTGACTCAATTACAGGGTCACAAACCATTTTCTACAAAAGGAACAGAAGGCAGAATTTATGTATAAATAAAATGACAAATTTTATGATGTAGGCGTAAAATGAGCTTCCCCTGTTTGAAAGACCAGCAGCCGCCACTGCCAGTGACCTAAGGCAATGACTAGATGTCTTTGGTGCTAGGTCTCTTCAGAGGATCCTGGTATTGTACCAAAATCACTCCAACAAAAATAAGAGACCAAGGCTATACTGGGGGAGGTTTGAGTGCCAAAACCTAACCGACACTGCCAGCAATGGGCTGCAATCACTCCAAGAAAACTGCCAGAACTCGCTCATATGTAAACTGATTTTAATGTCAAAGAACCCAATTGGAAAGAGATCCAATGTGTGGTCAAGACTGCCAGAGACAACTCAACACTGGGACTCAAAGGAGTGCTTCACCTGGTGGACAAGAGGTGCCCCAAGTTCATGTAGTGGCTGTGAATAATCCTGAGGGTGATTTGCAAAAAGGAGATTTGCAGAAGGCATATGGGTTCCAAAGGGGGAGAATGCAAATAACATCAAGCAGTTTAGGACCATCTCACTGCTCAATGTTTAGGGCAAAATATTTTTCAGTATCTTTGCCTAATGGCTAACAGAGTGCCTCCTGAAAAATCAATACATTGACTCTTCAATGCAGATGGGGGGGGATCCAGGAGTCACAGGAAGCCTAGAACACAGGGGAGTGGTAACACATCTGATCAGAGAACCAAGAGAAGGAAAAGAGACCTAACTGTACTACTGCTGGACCTCACCAATGTATATGGTTCTATGCCCCACAGATTAGTGGAGACAGCACTGGAGCAGCATCACATCCTGAGCAACATCAAGGACCTCATCATGGATTATTATGACAACTTTAATCTGAGGTTCACTGCTGGGGAAGTCACATCCGAGTGGCACCAGTGGGAGAAAGGGATCATCACTGGATGCACCATCTCAGTGACCCTTTTTGCCTTGGCCATGAAAATGCTGGTCAACTCAGTTGAGGTGGAGTGCAGAGGCCCAATAAGTAAACTCAGAACTCGCCAGAAACTCCCCGCCCCCCCATCAGAGCTTTTATCAATGACCTGACAGTAACAACAATATCGGTCTCAGGAAGCAGATGGATCCTTCAGTGCTTGGAGAGGCTAATCACCTGTGCTTAGATGTGTTTCAAGCCAGCAAATCCAGGTCCTTGGTTCTGAAGAGAGAGAAGGCCATCAACTGATTCCACTTCTTTCTGGGAGGTACCTGGATTACATCAGTCACAGAGAAATCGAAAAAGGGTCTCAGAAAAATCTTTGACTGCACTCTAAAGGACACTGTTGCCATCAGGGTGACAAACCAAGACATGAAAGGATGGCTGGCAGCTGTCAACAAATCAGGTCTTACAGGGAAACTCAAAACCTGGATATTCCAACATGGTATATTGCCCAAGATACTGTGGCCATCGCTGGTGTATGAATTCCCATCGTGGAGAGCTTTGAGAAGAGGATCAGCTGTCATCTCCAATGGTGGTTGGGATGGCCAAGAAAACTGAGTAGCATCGCCCTCTGTGGCAACAGAAACAAACTAATTCTCCCCATCAACAGCCTTAGTGAGGAGTTCATGGCAAGCAAGTTAAGTGCTGCAATACAGAGTATCCAGTGACCCAAAAGTCTCCCAGGCAGGCACTGAGGTGAGAACTGAAAGGAAATGGAAGGCAGAGGAGGCTGTGAACCAGGCAGAATCACGGCTTCACCACAGAACACTGGTGAGGCCCATGGCAATGGGCAAGCAGGATGGAGTAGCTTTCCAACAACCCAATAAGATAAAGCTAAGGGCAAAGAGAGACAGGACCTGGTCCAGAAGGAAGTGAGAGCCGGGGTCAAGAAGCTCTGTGCAAACTAGATGGCTGGGCTGCAGCAACTGGGTGCTTGGACCAGATGGGAAAAAACGATGGACTGGAAAATCACATGGTCAGAGTTGCAGAAGGCCGAACATCAAATTCCTCATCAAGTCTGTATATGATGCTCTGCCCTAAACTCTTCTGTTGGGGCAAGGTCAAAACGCCATCATGTTCCCTGTGCCAAGGAAGCGGAACACTGGAACACATCCTCAGCATCTGTCCTAAAGTACTAGGGGTGGGTCACTATCACTGGCACCATGATCAAGCGCTGAAGGTAATCACTGAGGCCATCTGCAGCACAATCGACCAGATCAAGCACCTCTGACCATCAAGACATGGAATCGCATTTATGAGAAATTCCAAACTGAAAGACAGGCCTCCTTGGAACAGTTCATGATTGGCAGATGAGGATGGACCTTGGGAAGCAACTCAGATTCCATGAAGACATAGTGGAGACCATCCTTTCACCAGACATCATGCTGAGATCTGTAACATCAAAGCAGGTAGTCATGCTGGAGCTTACAGTGCCCTGAGAGGAGCTGATGGAGGAGGCCAGCGAGAGGAAGAAGATGAAATACTCTGAACTCATGGAGGAGTGCCACAATCAAGGGTGGGGCACATGGTGTTTGTTTGCCCAGTGAAGTAGGAGGGAGGAGTTTGCAGGAAAAGTACTGTGCAAAGCCTACAGTCTCCTGGGCATCACTGGGGCATGCAAAAGAAAAGCCATCAGTAAAGCTTCAAGATGGCTGTGGATCACGAGGGACAGGCCGTGGGCTAATGCTTCTTGGACACAGGCTAGCATGTAGTTAGCTATTATCTGTTATTACTCAGATAATATTAACTTATTAAAGGTTATCCTCACGAAAAATGTGAAGTAAAATGTGCAAAAATACACAAACATTTGTGCATATCTTATGTATTCATCAGCCACGACGTGGTGGAATTGCAAGCCAAAAAAGGTGGAAATTCAGTATACTTATATTGCTATTGTTAGTCTAACCATAACCCTAACCTTAACCATAACCCTAACACATGTTTCTAAATGTTAAGCACATTGTGCATGCATGTGGAAATTCATAGGAATATACACAAAATATCATGCTTAATGTTTCGTATATCTTATGAAATGCGTCATGAGAATACGTTGCTCAGTGGCTGAGCCTATAGCTATAGCTCACCACGTCACGTAACATCGTCAGGAAACGTTGTTAGCTAGTGTGTCATTAGCTAACCTGATCGTTATCTGCAATATTATCCCAATAATATCAAAGATAAATTATTACCTGGTGATTGAGGTTATAGCTATGACTCTCCAAGTCAAGGAATGTTGTTAGGCAGCATGTAGTTAACTGTAAAAAAAAATAAGTTGTTGAGTTTGTTTGACAACAAGAAATTATTCTGCTGTGTCCATCACGTAACTGTAGATTGCTATATAGTTTGTGAATTCATTAAATTATTTAACGTTGGAGTTGTAACATTCTACATTTGTGATGATTATAGCTTCGCTCTGACAAGAGAATTACAGCTTTAAAATGTGCAAGATGTCACTGTGTCACCAAACGTCCTGCCTCCTATTTGCCTCGATCAATAGACGTGAACCTAAACCAGGTAGGATAGGATCTTACATCTTGGAGAAAGAGTCTGCACTTATTATTCTTATTTTTCGGATTTTTTTCTGATACTTCTCCATGTAAGATATTTTGGGTGTGAACCAGAAGGAGGAGGAAGAATGCGACAACAGCCTCATTTCACTGTTACTTCAGTTGCAGCACAGCATGTAGTGTTGTATTTCCTGCTGAGGTGGATATTGAAAAGACAATACAAAAAGTCGACAGCCCAATCCATTACAAGGCCTCTAGAATTACATTTTCTTCAGATACAGTGGAGCCTTATGAGATCCAATAAGCTATACTCTGTGTTCCTGGAGATGGAAACAATTTGGCTCATGTTGGCTAATTCTCTGAGAGTCTGTTCTCACTGACAGCAATGATGGTGTAAGGCTATTTTTAAAAGGGGGCTTTTGGCAGAGGGAATTTTCAATTGAAATCTAATGGATGTAACTCAAGAGTGATGCATTCCACATAATAAAACATGTGGTCATATGATGTCTGCCTAACTGATGAGTGAGCTTTATGATAAATCTTCTTTCTTATGATGACATAAGTGCTGCACATTGTGTGCCAGTGGACTGAGCAATGAAAACAAGAGCTGCAATGCCCTTTGTTGAGCATTTCAGTTTGACAAAACTGGGACACGGAGGGAGACAAAGCTGAAATTGGGAGCAGATGGCTTCCCGTGAGAATGACTGAAGGGTGCGATTCAAATTAAAACAAAATAAACGATATAGGATTTTCTTTAATTGAAGTGTACCCTGTAGAATATAGCTACAGAGACAAATGTGTATCCTTACAGATGTGGATTTTGATGTCTAATTTATGATGTAGTGGGATTTAGGGAGAAGGCATCCTCCTCTGCATTTCACTTGAACACAACATTAAAGATTTTCATATGGTGGCTGTTTCACTTTGATGACATCAGCGAGATAAATTCCACTATTGGCATTAAGTCCGCTGGTCTGGAACCATGATGTGATCCATCCGTGAATCAGTTCATGATAGCAGCCATTGCATGCCTCAGCAGCCAGATAATCCACTTACATTACTTTGTTATCGTCAAGAACAGAACTGTATCAAGGAAGAAAGGTGCAAATCAATAGTCAGGAGGGAGACGTTACGAACAGTGTAACTCGTTTTCCTCGTTGCTTTTCTGTTGCAGTACTTAATATACACCATTAAAATCCCAAAGGAACACCTTGTAACCATCTATCCATGCTTTGTGTTCCACTTTATTACACTGTTGCAATAACGTGCCTATAGATGTGCTGCAGAAACACATTTTGGCAGGCTGACACAGGTCAAAAATATTAAAGCAGTGCACCAGCTTTATTTTCACCACTTCTCTGCTTTCACTGATTCTTAATTACGCAAAAGTACTTCATTAATTAATCATGCGACTCGTGCAGTTTCCAAATCTGTACGTTTATTGTTGTGGGGGTGGTTTTTGAAGGTTGGGGAAAGGTGGGGGAGAATTTTAAAGGGTGTTAACAAACTGTAGGGAATGAATCATTTTTTTCATTGATTCATTCATTCACTCGCTGCATTTTAGAGGGTGCATGCCCAGGCTTTTCCGAAGCCTTGTCTGCATTAAATGCTCAAATTGCATCTACAGGTTCCAGATTTGGAGGACAACAATTCAATATTATGTCTGCAGTAAAATAAAATGGTTTTACTACCATGGAAGCTTTATATAAGTGAAAGAGGAACAGGAAGCAATGGGCATAGGTTAAAGGAAGTAGAAAGGAGAATGACCTTTCATAACACACTTCAAAGTGCATTTAATATTTTAATTCCTGGCATTATCAGCAGATCAATGGTGGTTCTGGTGGGTATTATCTAACAACTAGCTTGACCCCCAGGTCAAGTCAGGTTTGGGAGCATGCACTGGTGCTATGAATTGCAACCACCAGCTCATGCAACTGCTTTGGATCCTGACTACCCAGCAACAACCCAGTCAGACCTGCGATCCATCTTTATCTCCAGAAACAAACCATCTACATTTCTCCTGCAATGCAGATGTTAAGTGAACATCTTCAGTGCCAGTCTCTGGCATCCTCAGCACACAGGCAGTTGCATGCTGACTCATGTTTAGGAAAACTCATCACATGGCCTTAAGTGTAGCAGCTGAAGTAGCAGCATGATGCATGTAATAGACCTCATGCTCTCTCCTTAAGTAACTGCTAATTTGACACAAAGTCCTTCTAGGAATATCCAAGGAGTCTCCAGAGAGGCCTAAACCCAAAGACGGTCAGTTATCGTTTTAGCTCAGTGGTTAGCATCCAGGTATCACAGCCATACAGTAAGACGAGAAGCACGAGGTCTCTAAAGACCTGGACCTTCCTCCATTTGCAAACACATCAGATCTATCCTTCATGACCTCATGATTTCATAAGCTCTTCCCAGATCTCTTATGATATCTAGGGAATGAATCATTTTTTTCACAGATTCATTCATTCACTCGCTGCATTTTAGAGGGTGCATGCCCAGGCTAGGCTCTCAGAGGCATTACAGTCACTGTAGAGGTAAGAGTTCAACAACAAGCATGATCCTAGTTTCTACCCCTCTGACAAATTGGTATTGTCATCTTGTCGTCTATCCTCGTGCCCGTCTGTCCGGCTGTGTGTCTTTAAACACATTATCCCTTGAATGGGCTAAAGGATGTTCATCATTTTGACATCAATGGTGCATCTTAGTATGGATCAGAAGCCTAATGAAGCTTGGTCACATTGACCTATTTTTCTGGGGAAATAGGTCAAATTGGTCAGTAACTACATAAACATAATACAACCTGAACAAGCTATTGGATGTTCATTATAGTAATGTCAGTGATGCATGTTGGGTTGGAAAAGAAACTACTTTTTCTGGGAAAATAGGTTACTATTCATTCACCGATCATGTTCAAATCAGCTGAGGGGTTCAAAGTGCTAAAGCATGTTAAGTTTATATTTGTGCTCCTGCACGTTGGTGCCTTCTTGACCGACATGCACGAATTACTGCATATCTGCTTGCCTTTACAATTCTCCACTAGGGGCAGTGACACATACAGTACTACAAAGTGCAAAGTTGAAGAAGCCTAGAAAAACACACCAGGAGTTTTCAGCCTGTTAGCACATAATGGCACCTTCTCTCTCTTGGGAAGATCTATATTGAAGCAGTGCCATTACCTGGCTTCTCTGTGTGCTGAAACTCATCTGAATTTCTTGATATTTGATGTAAACGAACGCCCCAATTTTCTCAGTTATTTTGTGGCGGTTCAAGCACATCATGGCGCAGAGATGATGTACTGTTATGACTTTGTGGGAGTGCACATCAACATTTCAGAAAGACTACATCACTTAATTACCCATTATGCTCTTCTAATAACCAGTCTGTACAGACAAACTGTTGATTGACCCTACGAATTGGCAAAGAGCCTGGTTCTTGATCTTTATCCAGCAACTTCACAACATCTTCAAGCAAGATTAAATGCGGCAGGATTTCTGAATTTCCAACAAACCACTAAAACTGAGGAAGAGGTTTGGGTTAGAGGTGAATAGTCTTTTCTTTCTTTCTTTCTTTTTTACATCAATCCAATGAATGCAGCATGGGCTAGTCCCAAGTCATCTATACTGCAACCATTTTGATGTTTGTTCTCTATGTGATGCAGAAATGACTCTTTTGTATAGTAATGCAATACTTGAGATGGGTCTTGGTCGTGACACCGGAATTGACTGCATTTTTACTTGGACTTGTCTCTGTCTCAGACCGAAATGACTCTGGATTTTACTTCAACACCAGTCAAGACAACAAGAGCAGGGATATCACTACATTTCCAGTGCACTGTCTGATTAATTTCTTAACTTCATTGCTGTGATGGTAAGGCACGGAAAAGGAATGTTGAATAAAGATGGTTTACTTGTTTTCAGCTCTTAATGTTTGTTTGTATGTGTGTGGTTTTTATGGGAATATGGGTCTTTCTGATCAGTTGTGTCTGGGGTTTTCATATTCTACATTTTATTATAAATGTATCATGCAATTTGGGACTTGCACTGATCCAGTCCTGGCCTTGACTGTCTCACCCTGCCTTGGCCTTGGTCTTGACTTGGTTTAAATGCTTAAAAGTCTTGGTCTTGTCTCATTCTTGATACAGTCCGAATGCAGCAATACAGTCTTGATACAGGCCACCATCTGTTTGACCCGCTACCCTCTGGAAAGAGGTTTAGGGCAATCAGATCACATACAAACAGACTGAGAAGCAGCTTTTTCCGCAGAACTGTGGTGTCCTCCACCACTTTCCAAACCCAGTACTCTTCCAGTCTACAAGTACTGTAACACAACTATAGCACATATGACATAGATATATACTCATAAGCACACACACACAGACCCCTATTTCTCAGCAATGCACATTGCCACTTTAAATATTGTATAAAATATTTGCTTGTAAGCTGTATATAATGCCAATTTTTGCACATACAAACTGGACGCTCTTTCTGTTACCAATTACCTGTTTCTCATTTCTTCTTACTTACATCAGTATATTTATGGTCTATTGCTGCACATGGAAAGATGACAATGAACTCTATCTTATCTTAACTTATTTTTCATATTTGTGCAGAGACACAGGTGGAATTGCACTATCCACATTGGCAAGCACGACCGGGAAAGTTTAATAAATGTCCCTAAAACTATCCCTAATCAAAGGAATCACCATAACCTGGACCATAAACATAATGGTAGTAAAAGGAAAAGATAATAATTATGTCATACTTTTAAAATAAATTGCAATTTTAGTCGGTGGAATTGTGTACACAGCAAATATCAAAAGTGAATACCTTGGGGAATGAGCATGTGTTGACGTATGATTTAACCTCTACTTCACCTGAATGAATGAGAAGATCGTACTCAGAATAGATTTAACCAGTTTATCAAGTCAAGAGGGCAATGGTTTTGATTGTATTATTCTGTTTCAAGAAGCCAAACAACAGTAGAGTACATAAACACACTGTGATGTAAGCCTGTAGAAAATATGACTATTGATGTCCATGATGAAATGGATTTTTTTTGGTAATAGAAGTTGAAATAATGATAAAATGATTTTAAAAAATACTTTATATCCAGCAATCCCTACACTAAGCAGAATAAGTAATGCAACATAAAATTATATTTTTACAAATATTTTAAATAATACCATTTAGAATGGGTTATTAAATTATATAACATCATTTACCGGTATTTACAGCCTATAGGACTGAAATAAAATAAAAACCATGTAAATCAGTTTTGTATGATTTAGAGATGACTTGTTAAAATCTGCTATTCTATTGTTTTAAAATGTTACTCGTGTGTGTTGGTCATTCTGGCTGATGTATCTCTGCTCTGCCCTTTGCCCGAGGTGCTGGTGAGGTGCTGATGAGGAAGACGCGGAGCATGTGGCTGAAACTGGACTGCGGATTGGTCACCAACTGTCGGAGTGTAGACCCCTCAACAGCGTCCTGGCAGTGTTCTAATCGCCATTGTCCAGATCCTATTGCATGGAGGAAAACTGGACGACATGAGCACCTGGACATTGTCTCCTTCTCTCTGTGCTTGTTTGACAATTTTTGTTGTGCTTTGTCTTATTCACTTGTTGTCATTGGTAGTATGGCCATAGCAGATGGTCACCCCTCCGAGTCTGGTCTGCTTGAGGTTTCTTCCTAACACATCCAGGGACTTTTTCCTTACCACTGTTGCCATTGTGCTTGCTCAGTGGGTGGGTAAGGTTAGACCTTACCTTTGTGAAGCGCCTTGGGGCGACTATGTTGTGATTTGCCGCAATATAAATAAATTGAATTGAAATTGAATTGAATTAAAGCAAAATTGAAATGAAGTGTATGTGGAAGATGTAAATATTGGCTACAAAAGGTTTTTTTTTTTTATATTTACATCTATACAAGAAAAAAATGGTCCTGTTACAATGTAACAAATGCATAACAATAACAATAGAGTTTGCAACATGCACATCCATACCAGATTTGCTGTGGCAACCCTGAACAAAAGTCAAAAGAAATATCAACAAAGGGTTTGTAAAATGCAAATAAAAAGAAAAATAGTTAAAGAATATTTATAAAGCTGCTGAATATAACTATAAAAATAAGTTGACAGCTATAATGAGGCAAACTCAAAAAGATGATTGTGATAAAGTTAACAGAAAATCAAAATAGCACAAAGGGCACATGGAACAATAGAACTAATCCCTGAAATGACCAATTTAGTTAATTCTATGAATGCTCCTTTTGCTCTCTTGACATTTCACCTGCATCTTTGTTCAAACATCATTTTCAGTCCGTGTGCTTTCTACAATGATTACTTCACTGGTGTCTGGTCCCTGTTTATATTTTACAAGTGTTTCTGTTCAGCCTCTTTTTCAAAACCCCAACCATGATCCTTTAGTGTGGTATGGTATGGTCAAGAAAACAGCTTCCGTATGATTTTTGTGCTGTAATTGATTTTTTTGCTGTTTTGGCTTCAGTAGGGACCAGACATTCAGAAAATGATGGGGTTCAAATTTTCAGACCCC
>OMMV01143938.1:1550-12106 GCA_900302635.1 Chatrabus melanurus
CTGATGTATTAATGGATGCTCCTCGTCTCATCCTGGATTGTGGCTCTGACACTCACTAATGCTCGCCCTCTGTCTTTCCATTATTCATAGAACCTCAGGGTGCTGACCTTTGTAAGAAACGTTTGTGTCTTGACATCAGTGGCCATCTATATCCTCCTGTGGCCAACGTATTCCAGCTGGGTAACTGATGACTGGTAGGGTGTATGTATTGATGGCTCGGATCTTATTCCTATTATTGAGCTGGCTTCTCAGCACCTGTCTTACCTTCTGGAGGTATTTGACTGTGGCTGACCTTCCTTCATTGTGGTTCCCGTTGGCCTGTGGGATACCCAGGTACTTGTATCTGTCCTGTATGTCTACTATCCTGCCTTCTGGCACCTCCACCCCTTCAGTCTGGATCACTCTCTTTGCCATCATTTGGCCACACTTATCCAGTCCGAATGACATCCCTATATCCTCGCTGTAGATCCTGGCAAGGTGGATCAGTGAGTCAATGTTTCGCTCACTCCTGGTGTACAGCTGATGTCATCCATGTGCAGGAGGTGGTTGATGGTTACTCCACTCTTGAATCAATATCCACATCCGCTCTTTGTGATGAGCTGGCTGAGGGGGTTGAGGCCTATGCAGAAGAGCAGCAGGGACAGTGCAGCACCTTGGTATATTCCGCACTTGTCTTCCTGATTTCAGCTCAGCTAGGAGCTGGATAGTGTCGTGGCAGAATTACAATCTTTGGAACAGCAGCTTGGAGGTTCAAATCCCGGTCAGGACACACATCCAGTAAGGGTCCCCACGCTAGACCCCCTATGCTACCCAAGCCTACCTCGAAACTTGAGCGAGAGACACATAATTAAAGCCAAACCGGGTCAGACATCGCCCAAGTAAACAAGGTCCGCATCAGATGTTGGGGAACCAGAACATACGGATGATAAATGGGCTACTGGAACATGGCATACATGGACAAGAATTGACAACATATATATATACACACACATACATTGTACATAGGTCTTTTAGTATGGCTTAGCAGCTGATCCAGTCCTTGCAAAATTTAATCTGTTGTGTTTATTATACTCAGCTAATTAATTGAAAATAAATATTCAACAGAAAAGCAGAACTGTGGAAAATACTGTCAAACAAACAGTGCACATTACTTCTGCATTCCGTTTCTGTCATCCATCCAAATGAATCCAAACTCAAGGAAATGTTAAAATGTAACCTTTTTCTGTTTGAAAATGTTTGTAATTAACAACTGTTCTGCATGAAACAGTTGGCAAATTTTCTGGTTAATTAATTGAATTAACATTGGCCTTCAACAGTATTTTTTTCTGAATACATTAATATCTGTTAAGAATACAGAAACATGACAATTGTCAAGTTCAATGTATTCCAGTCAGTGTAACTAACATCTGTAATTTGTATCCACAAAGTCATATTTACCCACAGAAACTCCCCTGAACTTATTTATGCATCCTGCTGACAGTCAGTGACTATTGAGTTTAAGATATTATTTCTGCTGTGCTTTTGGCCGAGCCAAGCCTCTTGGTTTTGATGGAGCGTAGTATGTAACATTCTGCACTCTCGGTTGGGTAAAGAGTTGGGGGTAATGTATATAATTTCATGACAAATGTAAACTTTTGGTCCAAGTTGCCTCCATTTTACAACATGGATACAAGAACAAACAGGTTAAGGTCTCTGTTGTCTTTGCTATTATTTTCTCACATGTTGGAAGGATGGCTTTCTCCATGACGATGTGTCCAGAAAATGGACAGTTCAGGCTTATAAATATTAACTCCAGGACTAACTTTCATATTCCTGAAAGACCTGAAATGAAAAGCATTTGTGGAAAATATTGAATCACTGTCAAAAGTTGTGTTGCTAATAATGCTAATTCCCTGGACCCACTGCAGTTATACCAAGGACAGAGAAGGAAAAGGTTAGTGAGGTCAGGTCAGGGAGCAAACACTGACGCTGCAGGTCACCACATCCACCACATTACAGAATCACCCTCAGTCCTGGATGACAACCACTCAGGCAGACCACTGGTCCATCCCCACCTCTCAAAAGCAGCCATCTATGTGCTGAAGCCAGGTGAAATGTGGGCATCACCTTGCCCTTTTCCATTAGCTGCAGTCTGTAACACTGTGGCAGCTGCATGCTGGATTACTCCCAGGGAAATGCACCACATGGCCAAAATGTTTTGCTGACATTCCCTCACAATTCAAGTGGTAATTCTCATTTGAGTTGCCCCAAATAACCATTTGTTTGACATAAAGTCATTCCCACGGTACCCAAGGATACTCCGTAGGGACCAGGTACCAAAGACATCCAGTTGTCACCTTAGGTCACTGGTTATCATCCAAGTCTCACAACCATACAGTAAGACGGGAAGCACCAGGACCCTAAAGACTTGGATCTTCGTTCTCCTGCAAAGATATCAATATCACCAAACACCTCTATACAGCAACCTCACGGCTCCATAAGCTCTTCCCAGGCATCTCGCTCTCTCAAGGACATGAGGACCAAGGACATGAATGTCAATGCCGAGATAAGTGAATGTGACACTTTCACAGCATGCAGATGCACTGGCTGAACCGAGGAAGTCATTGAGAGCCTGCATCTTAGTCTTGATCCAGGACAATCATAAACCCAGACACTTCAACTCTTCACATGCTATAATCATGGCATCCATGGATTCCGCAAAGATAACAGCATCATCTTTTAAATCAAAGTCAGTAAATGTGTCCTCACCAACAAAGGCACCTAAGCCGCTGGTTTGCACAACCCTTCTCAATACTCAGTCCATGCAAGCATTGAATAGTGGAGGAGCCAGAACACATCCCTTATGTCTGCCAATATTCACAGGGAAAGAGTTCGTTTCTGCCCCTGCTCTACACCACACTCACAATACTTGTCTATAGGCTACCTACGTTGCCCGATAACTTGGTGGGGAATCCCATGAATTTTCAAGATGTATCAGAGAACAGCTCAGTCAACCACAAATGCCTTGTGAAAAACAAACATATGTGGCAAAGAAGTACTGCCGAAACGGATGGTGAATGCAAATAAAATTGAGATGGTGCTGTGCTCCTTTGAACCGATGCTGGATTCCAGCGTAAAAGCCGGAAACCAACAGCGCCACTGATGTGACATCATTACTGGATGGAACCACTCAACCAGTACCGAGCACTTTTTTTTTTTCTTCTTCTTCTTCCCCTGTACATATTTGGGTTGCACAAAAGTGTACTTTGTACGTGGAACACTGAGGTAGCTGTATTGATATTAAGTTGGCCAATCCACAATGAAAAACAAATGAGTTTTTGCCCATTTACTGACAGATTTTTATGAGCAACATTAACAACTTAGTGTAGCTTTCATGTTTAAACAAAACCTTTTACCATGCTTGCAGAATGAAACTTCAGTGTGTGTCAGCTTGTGTTTGTTGTGCCAACCCTCTCAAAGTCAACATAAAATATTCTAGGCAAAAGTTTACAGTTTATCACGTAGACAAAAGCAGAGCCTTTTTTCAATTCTGGATTAATGACTTCCTCCTTGATTGACATCCTTTAAGGCCACAGAGATGGAATGCTCTGTTAAAAGGTGAATGTCATTTCTAGCTGATGCCTCCAACTCTTTCATTGGTTCCTTAGTTGTGATCCTGAAATGCAAATTTCCTTTGTTCCTAAGTGTTAATTTACAACTCCTTTGTCAAGTCTACAATACAATAGATTGTCCAGATGCTTGTGGTGTCATGTATTTTTTAGATATGGCTCCTAAGGTGAAACCTGGCCTGGCTTGTGGTGATCCAAAATTCTGCTCTGGATGCCTTTGTTGAACTCGAAATGTTTTGATTCCTATTTTTAAGCACAATAAAGCAAGAGGTATGCAATTGTATACAGCCAGTGGTTCCCCAGTTAACGCAGAGTCATGCCAATTAATCATTCAGAAGCTTTTAAAATTAATTCCATTAATTTGTATAATCTTCTGGAAACTACCATGCTGTTTAAAGAGGCATTCATCTTGGTATATGTACAGTAAAGTGGTGATCCACTGAAAATCTGACAGTGAAGAAAAACTGTAATACATCTTGTAACTATCATTTGTAAATATAACTTTGAATGGAAATAAAAGCAGTCATTAGAATTGATTTAACATGCACATTGATTGATAAAATGGAATATGTGCAGTTGGAGAAAATTGACTTTGGAAGTTTTTAGCCAAAGTGTAAATAAGCGTCTGCAACTGTATCTCATTTTGCAAAAGTTGCTTGTGTTCTAACTCTGTTCCATTAATCACACTGGAGCCGAGAGACAGGGAGAGAGAGGAAATGTGAGGAGACAAACAGAAGAAAAGTAATTGGTGAGAAATGAAGTTGGTTTGTTGAGTGACCAACTTGTCTTCACATCATTATTTGGCAGTGTTTGTTTGTATATAGACCATCCCTATGCATTCAATGTGTTATAATTGTGTGAAAATGGGTAGGAGTGAGCGTGAATGTGTGTGTGCAACGTAAGAGATGGCAGTACGGTCCTGTGTCTGTCATGGATGCATCAAATTAGCTTCCGTGAATTTGCCACAGACAAAGTCGACGCACCGAGGGATCGCCTCAACATACCGTTTCATTTCACAACGAGAACTCGTCTGCTCATGATACAGCTTTTTTTTTTTAAAGGCTACAGTATATTTACCTTCACACTTGTTCCTTGTGCTGGCAACAGCGAAAGGCTGAGACAGAAAATGTGTACGTGAGTGAGTGAGTCCATCCCAACCACTGTGTGGAGACAACTCCACAATGATAAATGCCTTCATTTTTCAACTCGCCAATTTATAAGCACATGAGGATAAACCATACTGCATCTGGTGAACTTTGCTGCACCACGTCAATCGAATGAGCACATTTGTTTTGTCTTTGTAATATCCCGTAGCAGTATCTGCCACCTACTGGATGCACTCTAAATTGAGAAACATTTATTCCACTACTCTTCCAAGGTGGTTGGGCCAATTTTCAAACATACTGTGTGCATGCAGGTTGACTCAGAACTGCCCCTAAGGGGCTTGTTTTGGCAAAGGTCAAGGTAATTGAGGTCAAAGGTCAATATAAAGAAATAAATGATGTCCAAAGTTGGCACACATATGTAGGTGGGTTCTGGAGTTGCCCATGCAAGGTCAGATTTGCCAAAGGTCAAATATTGGGGTCAAGACCTGTGTTTGTTGGCCTACTCCCGGGTCCTTTTGCTGATTTCTACCAAACTTGGCATGTCAGTGAACGTTGGCAAAGGTTAAGGAATTTTTTTCTGATTTGTACCAAATGTGGCACACACACACACTTGGTTGATTCCAGAAATGTATTGGCAAGGTCAATCATTTGGGTGAAAGCCAAGGTCACTGGGGTCAAATGTCAGATTGCTGTAGCTGTTACCATCTTCAATCCCACAGGTACTGCTACCCACTTATTAAAAATTTCAAACAGCTGCGGTAAAAAAAACAAAATGAAAAAACAAAACAAAAACCTCATGTTTGTCTGCCTCCTGAACATCGGTGCTCGTCGCTCCACCAAGATGGCAACCACGGGTAGAAACATGACACCCACTACATGGGCAAATTCAGGACAAAATACTATACAACAGAATGGGAAAGTAAAATGAGAAGCAGTGCGTAAAACCCCACAGGTGGGATGTGCCAGCGTGGAAGAAACATGAATCAACCTTTTTTTCACAGAAACAAAACAATCCTTTTTTAAAATTATTTAGTCAATGTACAATAACTTTCATATGAGCTGAACATCAAGTGTCTATCATAAGTAGTTCCTGAGATATTCATAAAGAATGTTTCCCTAGCAACCATTGTTTACCTTAGCAATCATGTCAACATGGCATAAAGGCCCTTCCAAAGACCTTTCATAAGAGCCAAACATCGAGTGTCTATCTTAAGTAGAAGCTGAGATATTCAAGAAATATTTTCCCTAGCAACCATGGTTACCATAACAACCAAATTGACATCATGACAGCTCTTCCAAAGCCCTTTCATATAAACTTAACATCTCTTAACATCATCTTATGTGTCTAGCTTGTGGTTGCTGACATATGACCCAAGTACAGAAAGGTCACTTGGCGGGACATCATAACAGACACACAGACAGACAGACAGACACAGGGTCTGGCCCCCGGTGGAGTACCGTGAGGTGGTCTGTCCATTACATGGAACATCCCACAACAAGAATTACACCATAGAATGTGTAGCTGGGGATGGTGCCAAAACTTTGTCGGTACTGCAATTTAGTACTAACTACACTGCTCCAGAATTAGTGACTGAGATGAATGGCTGTTCATCTAATTGGGCTCTTGGTCTCAGTGTAGTCTGAAATTATTCTCGAAGCAGTCAGAATCAGTGACCCGATTCTCTAATTAGTTGCTCGCCTCGTTTTAATTTGCCTACGGATTTTGAAAATGTTCAAAACGCTGGTGGTGAATGAATGACTGCTTATTTTAGCTAACTTGTCTCTAACTAGTCTTTTTACTCACCAAGGAGTCTTCAATAGACCGCTACCAAGTCGCCCCCGGTCTCTTTCAGTCACCCGGGTCAGTTCATTTGCTACAAGGTCGGATCATGGTCGAAATGCGGTCGCCGGTCATTAGCCACTAACTAACGATGTGAGGACGACAGACATATGGCCGCTTAGCAAATATTCATCAAAAATTCTTCAACAAGACGCCCAGTGGTCGTCTAATTTGTGAAATGGTCATCAAAAAGTGACAAATTTGTCACCCCAATGTTGCCAAAAACTCCTCTCTCAATGAGATACCAGCCTAAGAGATGGTGTGCAAGTTTTAATTTATTTTATTTAAAGTTCTAAAAACTTTTTAATTGCCCAGGTCAAGGACCCTCAGTACAATGGGAAAGTCCAAAGAGCTTAAGCGCTCATTTGCACTTCACTTATAAATCTGTCCATGCATTTCAAACTGTTTAACTGTCACTACCCACAGACTTCCACACACCCTTCACATTGGCACGGATGTTAATAATATCCACTAGAGGGCACTGCAGACAGTTTTGAAAGTTGTCTCACAACATCAAACACGGTGAAGGTTGAAATTGAAATAATGTTTCTACCGCAAAAGAAACAAGAGTAAACAGCAGTTTAAGTGAAGGTGGTCTGTATGGCCATTAAATACTTAATGACAAGATACATATACATAAACCTTCTCGCCAAAATGTTCCGCCATTGTTAATTGTCTTTGTTTGTGTCCTTCTGATTTAAGCTTGTGTCCTGCTTGAACTTTTGCTACATTGCCCCCATGATTACCAGTGTCATGGCACCGTTTTGTCCATATCCACAAACTTTCCGAAACAGACACAAATATGGATGAAAAGTACGCATAGTGCGGACAGAAGGCGCCATCTGTATTTAACGTTGAGTATAAATGAGCCTCAACATAAACCTAAGAAAGAGGACTGTAGATTTGCACAACTCAGGAATATCTTCTTGCAGTATTTTCTAATCAAATGCAGATTCCAAAATCATCAGTTCAAATAAACATACTTAAGTACAAGTTACAGGGATCTGTATGCACTTTGCCAAGATTTGGAAGATGACCCAAAATGTCACCCTTTCCTGAGATGATATTGGTTCAGATGATCAGGAAAATCTCAGGAGTCACCAAGGCACAGGATTGATGAAGTGGAAGCTGCTGGATCACCAGTGTCACCATCTGCTGTCGTCAAGTGTACATCGCCATGGACCGAGAGGCTACTGTCCAAGAAAGATTCCTGCTCCAAAACTGACAACTTCAAGCTCAACTAAAGATTGCAGTTGACCACATGGACAAACAAAGAACCTTCTGGAAAAATGTTTTATGGTCAGACAAGACAAACAAAATTGGTTGGCCACAATGATGGGAGGTATGTTTGGAGGAGAAAAGGGTAAGTCTTTCAACTCCAACAACACTGTACCAACTGTTAAGCATGGTGGTGGTAGCATCATGCTCTGAGGGTGTTTTTCCCACCAGTGGAACAGGTGCATTGAGCAAAGAGGATGGACCAATGAGGGGGAAGGGCTACCCCAGAATTCTTCAAGAAAACCTCACACTATCAAGTACATTGTTGAATCTTGGGGGAAAAAAGTGTTCCAACAGCACTTCTTTCTGGTGAATTCTGGTGTTTGTCAAGCATCTGTTCTGGCTCCTACTCTGTTCAATGCTTTCATGGACTGGGTGTTGGATAGGGTTGTGGAGACCATTCGCTTAGGTGCCTTTGTTGGTGAGGAAAGGTTTGCTGTCCTTGGAGTTCATGGATAATGCTGTGACCTTTGTGGAATCAATGAATGCATTGATGGCAGCAATTGAGAAGCTGAACCAGAAATCTGACTTCACAATTGTCCTGTATCAAGACCAAGATAGAAGCTTTCAATGGCTCCCTGGACTCGG
Source organism: Chatrabus melanurus (assembly GCA_900302635.1). Taxonomy (NCBI): domain Eukaryota; kingdom Metazoa; phylum Chordata; class Actinopteri; order Batrachoidiformes; family Batrachoididae; genus Chatrabus; species Chatrabus melanurus. The sequence goes on from OMMV01143938.1 coordinate 9,971, forward strand.
CCATCAGAACTGTGCCTGTACATGGTGAAAGTGTCAAACTTGTAGAGAGATTCACTTATCTTAGCAGTGACATTTTGTCTCTGAGCCCTTGGCCTGTGAGATTGAAAGATGCTTGGGACAATCTTATGGAGTCATGAGGCCCTTGGCCAATAATGTTTGGTGATGCCTTTGTAGGTGAATGAAGATCCAAGTGTTTAGGCTCCTTGTGTTTACCATCTTATTGTATGCTTCTGAAACTTGAATGCTAACCAGGGTCCTAAGGTGATGACTGGATGTCTTTGGGACAATGTCTCGTCAGAGGATCCAAGTTTACTGCTGGGATGATTTTGTGCCAAATGAAGTTTGCTGGGGAGATTCAGATGAGACGTACCACTTTCATTGTGAGAAAATGTGAGCTATGATATTTTAGCCATGCGTTGTGCTTCTCTGGGCATGATCCAGCATGCAGGTGCCTCAGTATTGAGGACCCCAGCAACTGGAAAAGGCCATGAAAAGATCCACATTTCACCTGACTGTGGCAGATAGTTACTTTTGAGAGATGGGGATGGATTGGTTGTCTGCCATCCATGACCGAAGGCAGTTCAGTAGTGTGGTGGATGCAGTGAGGCACAAAACCAGCACATGCTCTTAGACTTGACTTGATCAACAGAACAATGATACTAAATATAGGTTGTGGAATGGATAAAGAACACTAAGGCTTAAGCTTTTGGAATGGCCTTCTAGATGTCATGCTAGACAGAGACATCTAGATGATAAATTAACACTGTAACTGGGTGATTCATTAGTCTTAAAAGTCTTGTAGGTTTTGATCCAACATTGTTATTTAAACTGCATATTAAAGAGATCGTTAAAAATGGCCATTTTCATTTACAGAACACTGCAATGATTAGACCCATACTTTCTATGGCTGATGCTGAAACATTGTTTCATGCTTTTTTTCATCTAGAGATTGCTATTGTAATGTTTTATTTTGATTTTATTTTACTTTTAAATGTGTGCATGATTGATGTGTGCATGTATGAATGATTCGGAATTTGGCTGTTTGAATTTTCACTGGAGTTAGGAAATTTGATCAGTGTTGGCTTCTTTTCACTGGCTGCTTATACATCTGAGGGCAGATTTTAAAGTGCTGCTACTGACCTAAAAGATAGTGAATTGTTGTGTGCCTTCTTACATGGCTGAGTTGGTTCACCATATGTGCCAGCACGAACCCTATGATTGCAGGGGGACATCTTTCCGCGTGTTCCTAAGGTTAGTAACAAAACAGCAGGTGTTCAAGCTTTTTTACCTCGCACACCCATATTGTGGATCAGTCTGCAAACTGAAATTAGGCAGTTGAGTTCAACTAAAGTTTTTAAATTCCGTATACTTAAGGCTTTTCTGTTCTTGACTCCCTACAAAAAAAAAAGTTTGGTAAATGCTGAAGACATTTTAATTGTATTTCCCAAATTATTTTTCTTTTTTAATCAGTGTTTTATTGTCTTACCATTTTTGTGAAGCACTTTGTATGTATTGTTTGAAAGTGTTATAATAAATTGTTTACAGGAGTTTTTCAGTTCACTCCTGCTAATTTTGTGTTCTCTTCTGCCATTCTCTACCATGGTGTGCCTCAAGGTCCTGTACTTGAACACATTTTATATGCTCTGTGCTTCCACTTGGAGACATCTTATACATCACTATTAGTCCATGAGCCCAAAACCAATTTTGACCTAATCGGTACCACTTAAGGGGACAAAACAACACTTACAGTCCAACCTCAGTATACCATGGCCGACACAAAAATGTATGATAACCTTCCCAGATTGGTAGCTGTAGCCAGTTAGGGGTCAATGAAGGATTACACAGGGGTCAACATTTAAAAATCCTCCAATCATATTGAAACATATATCATATTATTTGTCTGATCGTAAAGATTCTAAAAAGGTATAGTTTGGACTATCTCTGACTGAACGTTATGCAGTTATGGGGTAAAAACAGCAAAAATAGTGACAAAGGTCAATTTCAGTTTGTACAGGGGTCAAAAGTTAAAGTTGCTCCAATTTTGGTAAAAAGTGATGCAAATTATTGGACACTGAAAAAAGATATGTCACAAATTTGATGGGCAATATCATCCAGGTTAAAATTTGACATAATTTA
>OMMV01143978.1:0-11272 GCA_900302635.1 Chatrabus melanurus
ATAAAGCTTCTTCAGCTGTAAACCTTCTGGAGCTCATTTTTGGTGTGTTGGTCAAAGAGATGGCATGAGAAAAGTGACAAGAACAAGGGAGAGAAAGTCCCTCCTCGACACACACCTGGGTCTCTGGCAGTCAAAATACAATTAACTGTACATCAAAGCACAGTACTCTTTGATGTAGATTAAAAGGACATCAAAAAGGCATGTTTATTTTGGATCTGTACAGCTACTTACCCACATAAAAGTGTCCGGGTCAAAATGACCCGCAACATCATCTTTGTATACAGACTCTGCACAGACATTCCACTAAACATCAGTAGTGTCCAGATTTTACACACCAGTTCATGACCCTAGATGAGGAAAAGTCACAAAATTTCATGAAGAAAAAGAAAGGATAAGCAGTACTTTGGTCAACACAAAAACCGAAATGGGTCAAATTGACCCTTAACATATAAGGGTTAAGGAAAAGATTAAGAGCCTAGCAGTTAGTGCGACCGCTTTCGATGTGGAAGGTTCCCAGTTCGAACCCCACCCATGCCCATTCTCCATGTAATGTGGAGTTGCGTCAGGAAGGGCATCCGGCGTAAAGCGTGTGCCAAATCTACATGCAGATCCATGTGGAATCTGCTGTGGCGACCCTGAGTTGAAATTGGGAGAAGCTGAAAGTAGATTATTATTAAGAAAAAAAACTCCTACTGCAGGAGTGGTTTGAATATCGGAAGCTGCTGAAGGTGCATTATGGTGCAGCTCATAACAATGAGAAAATGCTTTGGAATTGCTTACCTAAGTCTTACCTCATTTCATTTTCAGACATAGCTCATAACCACTCAAATTGTATGTCTGCCAATGCCATTGTCACCAAAGCATGAAGAGTCAAGGAGTTATTGGGATATCAAATCACCTCTTTTGTGACTGAAGGATGCCATGTCCTCAAAATGTTGTCAAAAATCTACGTTACTTTGAGATGTCTTGTACACGACCAATTGTTAGACTTTGAAAACCTACCCCAAACACTTGGAAAGTTGTTCATCTGGATCCATAACTAACAAACATCAGTGGCCTTGATGGCCACCAGACCTAGGCTTTGGAAAATGAAAGAAACTGAAAGAAGCTCATTTCAAAGTTCAGAAACCTCTTGTATGCTGAGAGAGACAGATCCCCATTCATGCCATACCTCACTCTACCATCTCCCTTGTTTTGTTTTTTTCCTTTTGTGGTTAAATTTATACAAATCCTTCCCGCAGGGTTGTGTGGAAGTATGACCGTGATTTGAGTTTTAGAACAGAACCACTATAATTCAGAAAATGACAAGTTACTTCTCTAATTTAGAACATTTCTGTGCAGAAACAGTCTCTGGCTAACAAGCACATCTGCTTCCAATGCCATCATTAATCCAGCATCCACAAACCATCCAGCAGGTGGCAGACACGTCTACAGGATCTTATATAGGTAAAACAAAGGTGCTCCTTCAGTTGATCTGCTGCATCAAAATTCACCAGATGCGAAAGGGTTTGTCCTCATGTTCTTTTAATTTGGAGTTATAAGATGGTAGCATTTATTGTTTTTAAGATATCGTCTTAAATTGGAGAAGATGGACTCATTCAGTCACTCACTGTGTTTTAGAGGGTACGCGCTTGGGTTTTGCAAAGGCCTACGGACATCTGCTGTATGTTGATTTTTTTTTTAATAAGATACCAGCACCAGTACTATTCCTAGGCTTTTGCAAAAGACTACCCTGTAAAATGCAGTGAGTGAATAGATAAATGAGCACACCCCTCCAGTTTAATACAATAAAAACAATAAATGCTATCATCTTAAGTTTCCCAATTACAAAGGTATATAATGAGAAAAACCTGGTTAACTTTGACCAGATCAATCGAAAAGACGTGATTTGCTCGTGTAATTCACCATATATTTGGACATGCCTGGGATTGTTGCAAGGAATAGTTCTGTCATCAAATGCACGATGGAAATTAGGAGCAGGTATAGTTGGCGTTAGCTTGAAATGAGCTTGTTTGTCAGGTTCCTTCATTTTCAAAGCCTAGGTCTGGTGGTCACCGAGGCCGTCATTGCTCGTTTCATACAGTTAATGTTAATTTTGAACCAATTCATAAAATAGTTGATAAATACACCATCCTGCAATGATAAATGAAGTAAAACAGGCACACTGGAACCACATGCATTAAAATCTAAACAACTCCTGCAATATCCAAAATAAATTTATCTACAAATAATTTTTTCAGATGTATTAAGGCATAATCTGACACAAACAGGCTTTTGGCTAAAGTGAACTCCTTCAGAACGTGTGACCGCAGCTGCCTTGTTTCTCATTCCGCTTCACACTCCGCCCTCTGTGTGTTTTGGTCATTTGTCTCTCCTGTCATATAACTCCTACTTTCCTTGTACGATATTACCCACTATTTCATCTACTGTTCTTATCATCCTTACTTTACTCCCAACAATAACGCACCTCCCATCTCAAGCACACACACACACACACACTCATTGGTTCTTGTGGAAGCAATCTCTTCGTCCCTACCGGCCCCTGCTGGACGAGGTTCCATTCGTTGTGGGTTTAATATCTCCCCCGTGCACATGCAATCTGGACACACCCGCTTGCTGTCCAATCCAAATGAATTGAGATGGTGCTTGTTGGTCACAAATCAGTGAAATGCCAGCAGTACCTTTATGCCAGTGACACACAAATACATGCAGTGTCCTACTTTCCCCTGATACATGTGGGTAAGAAATACCAGCACCCTGGTGCATAGTGTTGGCCCCCACGAGTATTCTGTGCCTCTCTTTGAATGCTTTCAAATTGTTTCAAGGAGTGCATGTTTCCAGATGAGTTTAGGTGATTTTTTTTTTTTATCTCTTTCTGCTGGACTAAAATGTTTGATGCTTTCAGAAATGAGCCGGCACCCACTTGAAACAAAGCTGCTTTTCTTTTTTCCCCCCAGTAAAGGTTACCAGTCAAAGGTAGATGGATACAGATGGAACGGCAGCCATCCGGATGTCATTCAGTGCTTTTTTTTTTCTTTTTTTTTTTGTGAGCCTGGCAACAACCAAGACACACAACAGCAACTGGCCCTGAGAGTTAGGCACCGTTCCCACACAGTGCAGCAGTGACACCTAGTGTTTCACATGTAGAATGGCACATGTTTATTTTTGTACGTGTATCCAGGGTAAGCAGAAGGAAAAGTCAATCAGTTGTTATGTACAACCCATCAATACTGCTCAGTATTAGGGATGCTGAAAATTGAGCCATACCTGCAGCAATGATTTTTGAGTTAAACTAGTATCAATATTGGTAATGGTTTCTATAAATTCTGAAAATCAGTGTCAAAGTTACGCACAGAATTCACTCACTAAAGAATATCTGCTTTTTGACATTGTCAATATAATCTTGGGACAGTGTTTTACAATTAATTAATGAGTCGAGACACAAACAGTTACATGACCATCCACCGCAATTAATGTCACCACCGAGGAATCCTTTGAATGTTCCAGCATGTTTTGCATTCCATCATTAAGCCGCATATTCCATCCGTTTGCCACTGGTTATGTGGGTCCTGGTCGTGGTGGCAACAGACCAGGTGTCCCTCACAGTAGCCACACCCTGCAGCTTCTCCTGGGGGAACCCAAGGTGTCACTGAGCCACATGAAATATATAATTCCTCTCACGTTTTCCAGCGGCTCTCTCCCAGTTGGACGTGTCTGGAAAAGCTTTCACAGGGAAGCATCCATGGGGCAATGGAAATGGAAAATGATGCCCAAACGGCCTAATTTAAATGCAAAGGCACAGCGGTTCTACGATGAGCTCCTTCATCCTGTCCCAAAGGGGGAGCCTAGCCACCCTGCAAAGATCAGTGACCTGTTTTCTTTCAGGCATTGACCCTGTCTACCTGTCAGATCCTCAAGATACTGATGCCCTATTACTTGTGGCACCAACTAACTCACAACCTGGATACAGAAATTAATTTTCCTCCTTGAACGTGGCATCGGATTTGGAAGTGCCGATTCTCAAACTTCAAACCATCCCAGATGCAATGGAATCCCAAATCTGGCTTTTGTGTTACAACAGTGAGAACTTGGAAAACATTTGGCAACACAACCATGTCAGTAGTTTCATAAAGAAAAAAAAAAAACTTTGACAAAAATAAAGTCTGAGTCATTTTAATCGCCATCTGAAAAGAACTCTCATAGATGGGGTACAGAAGTAGAAAGATTAGAGACAGAGGGATTGGGAATTTAGTGAAGGAGGAAAACATACAAAGAAAAAACAATAAGGAAGACAGAAGGGAAGGGTTTAGGACTTATATTTAGTGAGACAGGAATTAAAAATGAGGAAAGTCAACCACAGCTGAGTCAGTCAGCCCCAAGACACTTATTGACAAGAAAAATGAAGGAAGAAAGAGATGGAGTGAAAGTGAAAGCTCGGGTGAGAGGAAAGATGGAGAGATACCTGCAAAAAAAAAAAAAGTTTAAATTGATTATGTACAATGGTTGCATGGATCAATGCTGTAGTCACCTTTCAAGGCTAAAAGTAGCTTCTAATTGGTTGATTTGCACAGTTGGTGCATCAGTTTTGATGATCATAGCAAATAGTTTTGGTGTCCTCTGGAATGTCTCACAGACGTATGAGCTGCATTTAGACCAGTCACCTGAGACCTGCTCATAGTCCACTATGATTGCAGTCAATTGAACTCATCACATTTACAACCCCAAATCAGAAAAAGCTGGGATGGTATGGAAAATGCAAAATGAAAAATAACAAAAAACTCTTAATATTAGTATGTTTTGTGTGGTCAACTTCGCTTCATTTTTTATAAATGTACTGTCTGCAATAAAATAGAAGTCAAAGTAAATGTAAGAATCAAGTCAAGTCTGGAAGCATGCGCTGGTGCTGCACTTTGTCATCCAGGACCCAAGGCGGTTCTGTGGTGTCGTGGATGCAGCAACCACCCAGGCAGACAACTGGTCCATCCTCACATCTCTAAAATAATCTATCTGCTGCAGCCAGGTGAAGTGTGGGTGTCCCCTTGGCCTTCTCCAGTCACTGGGGTCCTCAATACTCAGGCACTTGTGCTGGATCATGCACACATAAATGGCCCAAATGTCGAAGCCGACGCTCCCTCACAATGCAAGTGATAGTCCTCATCTTAGTCTCCCTAAGTAACTGGTTGTTTGACACAAAGTCATTCCAGCGGTACCCAAGGATCCTTCGAAGAGACCTGGTAACAAAGACATCCAGTCATCACCTTAGGTCACTGGTTCGTGTCCAAGTCTCACAACCATACAGAAAGACGGGTAGTACCAGGACCCGAAAGACTTGGACCATCATTCTCCAGCAAAGATATCGGCATCGCCAACCACCTCTGTCCAGCAACCTCATGGCCGAGGACCCAGTGACATGAATGTCACTGCCGAGATAAGTGAACGGCTCCACAAGTTCAACACTCTTGATCCAGGACAATCACAAACCCAGACACTCTGATTCCTCATTCAGCTTCTCAAGTGCTGCAATCAGAGTATCCATTGATTCCGCAAAGATCACAGTGTCATCCGCAAAGTCAAGGTCAGTAAACCTTTCCTCGCCAACAAAAGCACCGAAGTTGCTGGTTTCCACAATGCTACCCAACACCCAGTCCATGCAAACATTGACAGTGTAGGAGCCAGAACACATCCCTGATGAACAACAGTTTTCACTGGGAAAAACTCAGAGTCTCTACGTCCACTCGTTACAACACATAGCATCTCTGTATAGGCTCGCTATGATGTCCAGCACCTTCTTGGGGATCCCATGAATTCTTAAGATGTCTGAGAGAGTACCCGAATCAACTGAATCGAACGCGAAGAAGCACTGCTCATATTCGCGCTTGAGTTCTGCGAGTACTCGCATGGCGAGAATGCGGTCCATTGTTGACTTCTTTGGTGTGAAGCCAGACTGTTCTGATCGCTGAGCAGCAAGTAGTTGGAACTGAATCCTATTCAGAATAATCCTTGCAAGCACCTTCTCCAGCACAAACAGCAGTGTAATCCCCCTGTAGTTGTTACAATCCATGCGATCACACTTTCCTTTCCAGAATGGGATAAGTAGTCCTTTCTTAGATGACAACCATCTCAAAACAAAGATTGTTTGCAATGCCAGGAGAATAGCATCTCCACCTGCCTGGAGGAGCTCAGCTCCGATGCCACAGATTCCTGGAGCTTCCCCTGCCCTCAGCTGTTTCATGGCCTTTGTGATCGCACAACATTTGGTGGTTCACAGTTGACTGGAGAATCGGCCATAAGAATCCTGGCACTGGAGATGTCTCACATCCCAGCAGGCGCATCAGCCTTATACAACTGCTCAAAGTAGCCAGCCCAGCGTGACAGTACAGCAGAGGCATCTGTCAGGACTGAACAGTCTTCTGCCATAACTGCAGTGGGATGAGGTGTATGTTTGTACAAACAAAGTGCTTTGATTCATCTGTAAACAGGTTGAGGGTCACTAGTGAGTGAGATGGTGAGTCACCTGATCACAGATTCCTCTAACAAACGCCTCCTTGTCCACTCTCAGGGCCATCACAGCCCGCGTTCTCAGCTCCCTGTACAGCCTAGAACTTCCATCAAGCCGTGCACTATGACTCCTCTGGATGAAATTTAGAGTGTCCTCAGAAATGAAACACCTCCTCCTGTGAACACTGGAGACTTTAATACAGTCCTCAGCAACTTTCAAGGTGTGGTTGCAGAAGAACTCCCACAATCCATTTGGCTCGCCAGTTCTGTCCACGTCTACAAGCCCTCCAGCCAGATTGTGCATAAATTCCTGAGAAACAGTCTGATCTTGAAGTCTGGCCAGATTTAATCTTGGGCACTGAGTAGGCAGTAGCCTGTGAGACTTCAGCTGAATCCTCAGGGAAGCCACAAGTCTGTGGTCGGAATTCACAAACTGGGCACTTCTGTAGACCCTACAGTTCTGCAGAATTTTCCAGCATTTTCCCACAAGGACATGGTCAATCTCCTTGGCAACACTGCCGGTATTAGAATACCATGACCAGCGGTGTACATGTGGATGTTGAAACCAGGATCCAGCAACTCGTAGCCCCCAAGTTTTTGCAAAGTCAAGGAGCATTGAGCCATTTTCACCATGGTTACCAGATTCACGCGGACCAATGCAGTCCTTGTAAGTCAGTCAACCCACAGAGATCTGGCCTCTTCCAGGTCTTTGCACTGTGAAGCCACAGCAATGTGGAGTTTCCCAAGCTCCCACGACTGCAGTAGAAGATGGTCATCCTTACTGAGAGAAAGGATGGTCCAGGTGCCGACCTGCATGAGCCACCTCAGGTTTGAACCTGGGCACCGCCCTGCAGCTGACAACCCCTGAGCACCGCACCAGCTGCCATCCTCCAAAGACAAGACCCTTGGTGTGTACCCTGAACAGAGACCATGCCCTGGGTACACCAAAAAAAAAACAACCCATCATGATGGCCATTGATTCACAAGGAGTTTATCCACCCTTTGACAGATCTTGTTTTTCATCCTGCTGGGTGTCATGTCACCCTCCTCACCAGCATAAGCACTAGTGGGGCAGCCAGTTTAGACGCCGACCACCCGTCCATGTGGCAGGTTGTACTGGGTTACAGTGTTATCAAAAGCAGGATCAATGGTGACCCTGACCTCACCTCCCAAATTTTTTTTTTAAATTTGGGGTTGTATGAGCCTCTAATTAATAATTTGATAGTGAATGAGTTAAATGTGCAAAATATTTTACTGTAAAAGGATTCATCGTCAGACGTCAGTGCAGCATTCACATTGCTGCATTGCTTTCCGCTGCACAGGCCCAGAATCCAGGGAATGATTTGTTGAATAAGCTCTGAAATTGATGGATAAACAGTACTTTAAAACTCTTTATTTTTTCAATCTGGCATATGTCAAACTTGTTATGAACCCTTAAGAAGGCTGGCTGGGTCTGAAGACGCATATTAAACTCAGCATGTGTCATCACCGTGACCCAAACCTATGCATGGACTGTAACTGACGGTCCCAGGTTCACTTCCATCCTGGTCCTTTCTGTGTGGAGTTTGCATGTTCTCCCTGTGTTTGCGTGGGTTCCCTCCGGGTGCTCCGGCTTCCTCCCACTTCCACAGACATGCAGGTTAGGTGAATTGGTGACTCTAAATTGACCGTAGGTGTGAGTGAGCATGTGAATGTCTGTCTCTTTGTGTCGGCCCTGCGATAGCCTGGCGGCCGGTCCAGGGTGAACTCCCCTCTCACCCAGCGATCGGTGGGATAGACTCCAGTACCCCCAAGACCCTTAGCTAGAATAAGACGGTTTGGGAAATCGATGGATGGATGGATGTTTGATTTGCCAGTCACGTTTATTTTGCAGCTTTTCTTTACCGTCAATAATCTCACCAAATTCTCATCTAACAGAAGCTGTTGCTACACTGGGGTGATCAGTGACACCCTCCATCCAATCACCGAGTTGCTGAACATGCTTTCAAATAGATATATGCACCCAAGTCAATGACCACAGAGTCAATTTTGTCAAGTAAAATAGACTGCCGTGACAACATTTAATCCCACTGCATAGTTTGGTCATCTGGAATAGTTCAGTGACCATGGAGAGCGAAGTTTTGTTTCTCAATGGATTTGGCTTCTAGGATGGTAAAATACGGAATTTAGCTCCCATGTCCCTCGCAAAAATGTGGGCGGAAGTCATGAGGCGCTTAAATCCAAAATGGTTGCCGTAATTCAAAAATAATCAGTATCTAGAATTATCTTTTCAATGATTTGGCCGATAGCGAGTGTGGCGAGTCAGCAGATCCAGATCAAGAGTAACATTTTAGTAGTAATGAAGACAAAAGACAGGATCTTAGCCGGTATGTCAGTTTAAGTTACTGCCATTTGCCAGATTTTGACAGAAATATATATCACTGCCCCCCTATTAAAATATATGTTTATTTGTTTTTGGTGTTTTATATTTCTTACTCTTGCAGATTTCTGCCAGTTTGGACATCAATGGCAACTATTGCTGGGATATTGTGCCACTATGGTGTCTTACAGACAAAATATCATCCACTGGAAGAAAAACAGTCTAACAGACTGTGTTAGACTGTTTTACATTCCAGCATAGTATATAGCACTTGCAACACATATCATTCGTATATTCTAATGTTAATCAGCTGATTTTGTTCCAGGTGTACAAATCTGTCATGTGAAGATGAACGGCAGGATCTTAGCCTGAATGTCAGTTTAAGATTCTGCCTTTTGTCACATAGAACAGAAATGTATATCAATGTATCTATATTAAGTAATTTGTTTGATTTTGTGTCTATTATAGTTTTACTATCCTGGATATCAACGTGGCAATGTCAAACACTTATCACAGCATAATATGAAAGCTTAGCAGGGAATGTGAAAAAGGGATGATTCCAAGCTTAAGACTGGCACCAGTCTTGGAAGTAAAAGTAAAATTAATGGTCAAATATAGGTACACACATCAAAATAACATCAAATATGAATTCCTTGACCCCAAAAACCCTAGAAACCATGTATTACACATGATCATTGACCATTATAGGAATTACGGTGGCCAATTTGGATTTGAGAGCCTCGTGACTCCGCCCACATTTTTGCAAGGGACATGGGAGCTAAATTCCTGATTTTACCACGCTAGAAGCCAAATCCATTGAAAAACAAAACTTCGCTCTCCACGGTCACGGAACTATTCCAGATGACCCAACTATCAGGTCTGTGAGCTTGTGTTGGTCCAGCATGTTGCTGCATCCACGACACTACAGAACCGCCCTGGGTCCTGGATAGCAGCCGACCAGGCAGACAACCAGTCAATCCCCACCTCTTGAAAGTAACCATCGTTCTGCCACAGCTGGAGAAATGTGCACATCGCATTGGCCTTCTCCAGCCGCTGGGGTCTTCAACACTGAGGCACCTGGATGCTGGATCATGCACAGAGAAACTCACGACATGGCCAACATTTCAGTGACATTCCCTCACAATGCAAGTGGTACTCCTCATCCGAGTCTCCCTAAGTAACCGTTTGACACAATGTCATCCCAGCTTTACCCAAGGATCCTCCGAAGGGACCTAGTAGCAAAGACATCCAGTCGTTACCGTAGGTCACTGGTTTGCATCCAGATCTCGCTATCATACAATAAGACAGGAAGCACCAGGACCCTGGAGACTGGGACCTACATTCAGTAACGACATCCCTGAATGAATCCATCCCCTGACTTTTCCAAAGAAAACTGGCTGGAAAAGTGATCCTCTTCATCCAAGTCTCCTGAAGTAACTGTTTGTTTGACACAAAGTCATTCCAGCGGTACTCAAGGATCCTCCAAACAGACCTGGTACCAGGTTGGGGCAACAGCTGACCTAAGGTGATGAGTTAATACTCATCACCTTAGGTCAGTGGTTAGAGGCCAAGTCTCACAACAATACAGTATGACAGGAAGCACCAGGACCCTGAAGACTTGGAACTTCGTTCTTCTGCAAAGATATCAGCATCGCCAAACACCTCTGTCCAGTGACCTTATGACTCCATAAGCTGTTCTCAGGCATCTCAATCTCAAAGGCCGAGGGCCCAGAGACATGAACGTCACTGCTGAGATGAGCGTTCAGAGATGGTATTCTGCAGACCTTGGTTGTAATGAGTGGTTATTTGAGCTGCTGTTGCCTTTCTATCATCTCCAACCAGTCTGCCCATTCTCCTCTGACCTCTGACATCAACAAGGCATTTTCGTCCACACAGCTGCCGCTCACTGGATATCGTCTCTTTTTCGCTCCATTTCTCTGTAAACCCTAGAGATGGTTGTGGGTGAAAATCCCAGTAGATCAGCAGTTTCTGAAATACTCAGTCTGGCACCAACAACCATGCCACGTTCAAAGTCACTTAAATTCCCTTTCTTCCCCATTCTGATGCTCGGTTTGAACTTCAGCAAGTCGTCTTCACCACGTCTAGATGCCTAAATGCATTGAGTTGCTGCCATGTGATTGGCTGATTAGCTCTTTGTGTTACCTGCCATTTTATTAAGTACACCTGTTCAATTGCTTGTTGAGTGTATTACTCATTACAGTTTCAAAACTTGATTAAACATTTTATTTGGAGTAGAACCAAACGTAGTCCCAGCAGAGTCTATTTTACTCTGAAAAAATATTTACTGCACAGGTCTGTGTAATCATCTTAGATCACTGGCTCCAGCTTGTTTAAAACTCTCACTTAACCAGACTATTACAAGGATTAACAGATCCTGGATCACCCAGTTTATCT
>OMMV01143996.1:3324-13592 GCA_900302635.1 Chatrabus melanurus
AAAGACAAACAGCACACTTGCCTAGGCCACACCAGCAATAGAGAGAGAGTCTAAATGGGCGTGCAGAAAAAGGGGGTGAGCAAATGATTGTTGTGAGATGGGGGTGTCCATATCTAATGGATGTTTCGGCTTTGCGTGTGGTTGAATGTGTGTTTGTGTCTCTGTGTTTTCGCTCTCCCTTTTACAAACACAATAATCCTGTTAGACAGCAACCAGTGTGTGCAAGTGACTGTGACAAAATGGCACTACAAAAAAACTTTTTCCACCTTCCCTTTTCTTTTATTTAGCTCCATCCCTGCTCTGTTCACCACTTTTAATTTCACTGACTCTTTTCCCTTCTTTCCTGCATTCTTGTCTTTAAACATTCGTGTTTTCCACTCCCTCATCCTGTCAACATCCACCCTTCTCTTTCCCCATGTGCCAAAATACAGCATCTAGCATCCAAAATCTCAACCACAACGCTTTTACATCCACGTCACTGAAGAGTCAATGTTTTTTTTTCTTTTGCAAACAATCAAAAACAAGTTATATTGTGTTTTGATGGCAAACAACTCCTTGCAGTTGCACCAGTAGGCTAATGGCCTGTGTAGCAAAAGTAAAGAAGTTTTTTTCAACCATGAAGTTTTATTTTGACAAAAGAGCACAACACATTAGAGGGGAATAACATACAAAATTATTATGGCATATAGTTTTTTGGATTTGATATTTCCAACATTTTTGCTTGCAACTGTTCACAGACGAATAAAAGGGTCATGAAAATTACATAGTTGACCAATGACAAAGTTTTTTATCAATTTTACTTTATATTACATCTTATAAAGCAAACATTTGAAAGTGTCAGTTTTATCTGAGGGCAATTACATCCAAATTTGAGTGAATGTGTAGGAATTTGAGCACTCTGTTTGTTTACTACTAAACTAAACAAAAATAATTGGACCATTGGTTGGTTAAGTGTTGCATGCCCAGATAAAAGGTCCGGGTATGATTTGTATATATTCCTTGGAGGTGAGTTTAATCAGTCATTAAAAAATTGAAAGAGTGCAGGACAGTAATGTTAATACTGCCTAAAGCAGGCCTCAAAATCTTACTGAATGAATTGTGGAATTGCAAACTCATCCACAATGTAAAAAAAGAATGGAGGAGACCAAAATGATTATTACCGTATTATTCTGAATATAAGACAGTGTTTTTTCTTAGAAATACTACATCTGAAAAAATTGGGTCATCTTATATTCAGGGTCTAGATTTTTACATGTCATGTACATCTGCAACAGTAGGTGGCACCAAATACTGGTGAAATGGAAGCGCATTACCTTAACTGAAATGACCTACTCCTTTAACTAGCATACACTGCTGCGTGACAGAGCGACTGAGTGATTGTCCTGAAAACAGAGTGCCTCAAAAGTCAGATAAGTTAACCAGCAGCCAAGAAGTGATGGTGCAAACGTTAAGCTCATGGTGACAAATAGTCATATAGCATAGTCATCAAACCACTCTCAAGCACACAAGAAATACAGTGAGTGTGTGTCATGTTTGAAGATGGAGAGCCCAAAAGGCGTCTTAAAAATGCTAACTTTCAGAAATACTTACCGTACTCCTAAAAGTGTCAGTGTGTCAGTATGTGGTTCAATAAAGAAGGGCTGGACTGCCCATAAAGTGTGCTTTTATTATTATTATTTTCAAATAAAAGTATTTTCTTTGTTTAAAAGAAGATTTTGTATTTTCCAAAACTATGTCTTGAAAAATGTCTTATAATAAGGGTTATTTTATATTCAGAATAATACAGTACTACTTTTATTCTTCACTTTATGCAAACAGAAATGGCATCATATTCCATTCAATGATCCACACATTTCCCCTCCTGGTTTAAAAAAAACCCCCAGAATGTGAGAAAGAGTGGAAGCTGTTTCGCTCACATCCTGCATTTTGCCATCTGTGGGGATTCTGTCTCCTTTCACACAGGAGATGCGAGTTTGATAAATTTCCTATTGAAGACATGTGGGACACGTATTGGAGCTGTTCAGATCAGCAAGTTTGATACTGGCGAAAACCACACTGACACCATTCTCATAGGACCCAGGTCTTTCCCAGGCCAATAAACTGTATCTCCACACACATTAATACCAAAACCAAAAACAAGACCAAAGCGTCATACCAAAACAATTTTAATCTCTGGGATTGTAGGTACATGCATTTGAGTAATTTATTACAGTGTCGATAACACAATAACATAATCACAAGTATTACATTGTTTAAAGTGTACTATGTATGGAGTAGCTGCAAATCATTGAAAAGACTTCTGAGCTGTGGTCATAAAGCTGCTTCAGCAGTTAATTTTAAAAAAACAATAAAAAGTAAGATTATGTAGAGTATAAAAACACAAATCCAGATTATTGCATGAAATACTTGGCAGTACGTCACACGCGGTCTGAAATAATACCTTTGCAGCATTACACAGTCATAATACAGTAGAGTGCAACGGACACTTTTTTGCTGTAAGGTGGCGAGTGTGCATTGAATGATTTGTTTGGGGATCATTTAAAAATGTAAGAGGTCCGAATGACACCGAAACACGAACGAAAAGCAAAAAATTAAAGTGATCTATAGGCCGTGATGATGCAGGTGCATCCCAACAGGATCCTCCCACAGAATGTGGAACAGTCCCCATCATCCAATGAGGTCCTGTTGAGCCGAAACACGAGAGATGAGGTGGAAATCCAGCATTATAGTTTGCATGACAATTAAGTTATATTTTAGTGGCTTATGACATTCATGCATTTTGGCAAATCACTGTAGAGATTCCTGGGGATACTTTTGAAATAAAACCTCATTCTGCTGTTGGATGTTGCAGGAATGAAACAGGGCTCATTGATTCATTCTTAATGAGAATGATGGGAAAAAAAAAAGAAAAGAAATCTCTTCAAAACTTCTATACGGTTTTGTCTCCTCATCACCGTCATCCTCTACAAGTCTTATCACCTTCACCGTTGTCTTGTTTCTAACTCGTCTGTTAAGGGTCAACAACACATGAAAAGCTTTGCAAAGTAATAGGAATTATAGCTGTGGAAAAGTCAAAGGGTTTGTGGGTACTGTGGATTTAAATGCCAGCATGGGGTACCACTTTTCAAATGGACCTCATCAAGACATTTGCTTGTTATCTTTTCTCTTTCAGCTTGATTTCCTTCCCCTTTTCCTCTCTGCCTTCTTTTCCCCCTGCCTTTCCTCTGTGTTTTGGGGATGCTGATTAAGTCGGGGTTGCTGCTAATGAGCCATGAGGCCTAATTGGGATTGTCAGAAAGGGAAAGACAGCAGGAGACAATAGTTTGGTATTTACAGGAGCAAGAAGTCAAATATGAAGAAAGGAGGAGGAGGAGACATGAAAAGACAAAGTTATAAAATCATTCATAATAAAAATAAAAAACCAACTACAACACAGTGTGAAAGTAAATAAATCCATGTTTGTTTCATGAATCAGAGTCAAATTCATTTTTTAAAAACATTATACAAAGATCCAAGCTTCTACTCGTTGCACTGTTTTTTTATGCGCTTCCAGTAAAACAGCATTTTACAGAACATAACCAGCTGTTCATGATGTAGTCATAGCTTAAAATGTTGAATGACAAAAAAATTCAAAAACACTGTTGTCGTGTAAATAATAAGCCACTGTGACACTGTGTAATGCTCTGAAGTCAGCCTGAGATCAAATCGCAAAGAAACAATCCTACACACCCCAACGGTAACAACAAAATAAATAGAAAAATACTGTATTAAATTGTAACTAATTTTACAATACTGATCTGGCTGAGTTTGTGGGAGGACTGAGCCACGGCGGTGCCATCCCAAGTGTACAATTTTCAAGTCCCAGCAATAGGTATTAAATTTTGTTCTCTCTCTCTCTCTCTCGCTCGCTCTCTCTCTCTCTCTCTCACACACACACACACACACACACACAATCTTAAAAATCTCTACCTTTGCTAGACAGACGAATTAGAGTAATAATACACTCCCCTTCCTCTTATGTTTTATTGCACCAAGACTTTCAACAACAACAGCAATAACAACGATAATAATAATAATAATAATCATCATATATTTTCTCATTTCATCATGTGTAATTCTAGGTTTATTTAGACAGTTTTAGTTCTATGTTGTTCCAGCTAATCAAGAATATCTGACGTGGTGTCGGTGCCACTGACACTCAAATATTAGATCAAAATCAAATTCTGTATCACGGCTCATCAGCAGTTGCATGAATCACAAATACAACCATTAGGGCACTAAATCCAAAATAAATAAATCAAATCAAATCAAATCCTTGTTTGTGAGTATAAATTCCCCAGATGTTCCACTTAATCTATAATGATAACAATAATAATCATGTCTGTTCTTGGTCAGTTCTAACCTTTTCATCAAAATTGATGAAAAGCATTGCAAGAATGTTGGAGTAGTCCCCCTTTGACAAAAAAAGGAACAAAAATAAAACCAGGTTTTTCACATTTTGTTTTTTTGTAACGGTGATATTCTAACCTATCATGTATCTCATCACCAGGTAGATGCCCGACACAAGCAAGCTTTGCTGCCCGTTGCTCAAAGCCGATATTTTCAGCATCACAGATGATCTAATGGCAGTTGTGTATAGCACGGCTTAATGTGAACACAATCAAACATGCACAAACACAAAGGGAAATTGAGTTGCGTGCAGACTTTAAAACCAACCATCGAGCCGGCATCGGTTGTTGTTCGGTTGTCTCTTGCCTGTTTTCTCTTTCGTTCTTTCTTTTAATCCATCGTTAATGAGGGAGCACTGCGCCTGAGACATTCATTAAATTAGGATGTAGGATTTATATAATGTGTACTTAAGATTTGCATGCACGCGCATACACTATTTTAAGTAATATATAGTACAACAACTACTACTGATAATAATGCCAACTCTTTGACTCTTACTATAGGTTTGCATTATTGTGTGTATTTGTTGCTGTCTCGTCTACTGCCATTGGTTAGTGTAATTGGAATATTTAACTGTAGGGTGTTAATGTGTTACATAGATGTGCTCAATTCATTCTCTATGTGCACATGTCTCAAAAAAAGAGAAAATAAGTCAACAAGAAACACAACAAAGATGCACTGCACTGTAAAGCTGTAATATTGCAGTTTTTTTATTCTGGAACTTCAGAGAGAAGCAGAAGAAAAGCTGTAAGCACATCGTCCCTCAACAATGTACTGACCAGGTTTTTGTGTAGTTAATTTTTTTTATAAATAGTAGGAAATTACAGTGTACTTTGCACAACCAATACAAATTACAAATGTTTAATTTGCCCATTTCCACATGCAGTCAGAACAATTTTCCAATTTCCTGAACCTCACTGTTATTCACACACAGTCTGTTGGGAAACATAAAAAAGAAACACCTGCAAAATGTGATGGAGTTCAACACAAAGGCCCCACGAGCAAAATGTCAAATCTTCAGTCTACACTGAGACTGTGCCGCCAGTCTCAGTGGTCACTTTTGTGCCAAACTCCTGCAGAACATGTTGTGATCAATTCCAATCACTTTGTGCTAAACTATTAACATTATCCATAATTAAATGCACCACATTACAAACCTGCCAAAATCCCGGCATCGTAATCCATACCCAATTCTTCAACAAGTCTTATTACAACCGTCTATAGTGTTCCGTGTGTGTGCCTGTGTGTGTGTGCGTGCGTCTTTGTCATCCACTCTGTAATGAAGCTATGCAATCAAAAAAGCCGACATTAGTGCATTAACAAACAAAATCCTCTCAGCGCGCACATTAAAAACATCTCATTCCCACCTCGACGCACAATCGAGCCATAAAACAATACGATACAGCCCTGACTAATTACCAATGTGAAAACTTTCATAATTGAATAGCGCCCCTTAACCAATCCCGCTTGGCCAGAGTGTATTAAAAGAGGCTGTTCTCAATTTGAGTTTGTCAAAGCAAACAAATGAGATAGTTTGCATGGAGCGATTTGTCTGAAGTCAGGTAATAAGGTGGGAAACACAACCACTTTGTTGTTGGGGTATTTGCTAAATGAAGCTCATTAGCAGCGGGAAAACTCTGCTGAGAATATCTCTAAATTATACCGCCGCCCGGTTATGAGCAAATGAATATACCTATATACACACACACACGCGCACTTATAAGCACGCGTACAGCAGATCGGGAATATGTCGTGACTGTAGTTTGGCTTTAATTTTCATCTCGTCTTATTTTTGCTCTGATTTTTGCAATGGGGCCTGTATAGGACTGTTGTGTTGTTTGCTATGATGCAACACTCACAAGAAAAAAAAAAAGCTTCACTGTTGCACAATCCTGTGATTAATAAATCTTATATGCTAGATATTTCAGAGAAAAGTGGCAAAGGTCAGCAGTGCACTAACACAATATGCCTGTGATGGACCCATATCCAGCATGTGGACGTTCCAGTTTTCAAGGTCTACATCCTCTGTCTGGTTTAACAACTAGACGGATATGGATTTGGGTTATTTTGTATGCCAATATTATTGCTACACCAGTGTTTTCGAGTCTGCAAAGTGTTTCCCCACATACGCCTGGGTGGAAACACTTTGCAGACCCGGTGACGAGGCCTGCAAAGGGACTTCCATCCATTTTCTGAATCCTCTTATTTCAGTTAAGGGTCACAGGAGGCCTGGAGCCCATCTCAGCAGTCATTGGGCGAGAGGCAGGGTACACCCTTAACAGGCCGCCAGTCTATCGCAGGGGCAACACGTACAACTCATTCACACTCTCACTCACATCTACGGTCAATTTAGAGTCACCAATTCACCTAACCTGCATGTCTTTGTAAGTTGGAGGAAGCCGAAGCACCCGGAGAGAACCCACGCAAACACGGGGAGAACATGCAAACATTGTTTGATATTTTTCCCAGGCTGTCTTTGGCTGCCTGGCCTTTGAACCTGTCACACAGTGCGACGTGAGACCACCGTTTCAGAGCAATGACCAAAGATACTGCCACATTTCTTACACGATGCTAATCTTTCAACTGGGACAGGTGAAAATCGCACAGTATATACTGGGCTTCAGTGATTTTCCGGTCTGATAAGGATTTGAACCAAGGATCCTTTCGTCACAAGGTGGGCTTTCACCACTTGACCATCACTCAGTTTGAGCTTTAGTTTACAAGCATTAGGAAGTGTTACAAATAGCATCTTAAAAGAGTCAAAATCTTGTTTCATCTCAGATGGCTCAAAACAAGAGGTTTCCAAGATTTCTTCACTTAAGATATTTAAGATGTTTTCACTTCAGATTTTTAAGACATATCTAAAAATAAGTCCTTATATCTCACTGAAATTTCACTTGTTAAGTGACTGTTTCTTAAATTAAGTGCAGATATTTTGACGAAAAATTTGACAAATATACTTGGTAAGATTTTGGGGTTTTGCAGTGTAACTGGAGAACATTTGTCATTTGTGGAAATGTTTGTAGCGTGTATTCTTTCTTTGTTCACATGTTTAATTAATGAATATAAAGATGGGACAGCCTCTGACTATCTGAACAGAAAAAGAATGAAGCTGATTTCATGTTGTTGAGTCATGTCATCCTGTAAATTACACTGAGATATATATATATATATATATATATAGAGAGAGAGAGAGAGAGAGAGATATTTAATACAAGTCTTAATAAAGAACTGGAAAAATATGATGCAGCATCCCTAGGTTGGAATCCAGGCTTAGACAGACTGGCTATGTGTCTCCCCATCCCCATTTCCTGTCTCTCTCTCGCCAACTATAAAATAAAGGTTCAAAAATACTGCACACACACACACACATTTATATATATATATGTAAAAATTAAATAACTGCTTAATCTGAGAAAGGCTGGTCCGTGGTCAGTGTGCAGATGGGAAATTTATTCCCTCACACAGACACATTTTCATTCACTTTGAAACAATGGCTGCAAATAATACATACGAGTAAAACATTCATATATCTGCAGCACACACACACCTTTACTAATGTTGCTGCTATACTCACATCAAAACTTTTCTGTTGGAGCTCCATTTAAATGAGTCTACAGGCTGGAGTGTTTGGACAAAATGACAACATTCCAAGTGTTTCGTCTGAACTTTGACAAAAATCTCTCTGTCAGTTCAGTGACTTTGCTTTAAAAGCAGCTGTGGCTCTGAGTCGCCCTTTTTGTCAACACAATGTCCGAGACTATCGAAATACCCACAACTTACATTGTACTGCCTCACTGAAACGTCAAGTATGTTTTATTCTCAATTTGCCGGAAATGCTGCTAAAAGCCTATAGTTTTTAAGTAAGAAAATTAAACAAAGAGTGGAAATAAAACAAATGACAAACAAAATACAATAGATCGAAGGAAAGGAAACCTGAAATATTCACGCAGAAATCATGTAAAACACCTGGAGAAGAAAGGCCAGAAAAGGTGAGAAGAGGGAGTGCAGAAAAAGAACAACAAAAGAGGAAATTATTGTCGCTCAGCGTGAGGCCGATGAAACAACTGATGACTGAGGCAGATGGAGCTGCTCTCCCATATCAAAATCAACTTGATGAGAAATTCAGAGTGAAACACAAATGCATCATAGAATTTATATGAAATTTATACCAAAAATCTTGTACATTAAAAGAGCCCGAAAATGCTGGATGTGGTCAGCTCCTGTAGAGGCAAGTAGGATAGTCATAACTTTTGGCATTTCACAATAAATTCAACTAACTTATTTTGGAAAGTTCCCATCATGCCTGTTTTTTTTGTTGTTGTTTTTTTAACCTTGAAATAGTAGAAATTAGGAAAGAAGGAATGAGACTGAGAAGAACCGATGAAGCAAAGCCCTACTTTCAGATATTTCTACACTCTGGCTTCAAAGACCCCCTCTGGAAGCAACTAGATATTCACGCAGCGTGATCTGACTCATTTATTTTTGCTTTGAACACAAATTATGATTATTCATTACGTGATAGTTTTTACTTTTGCAAACCATGAGATTTGGCTGGCCTATACAGAGACGCGGAAGCTTGAATTTCTTACGCTGAAAGCCAGGAGCAGGTTTGTGTGCTTTAAATATTTCGTAGGAATATGACCCAAATTTAATAGATTTCCTTTTAATAATTCAACTACAGTAAAATAGGAATCATACTGTATGTGTGTCTCCATTAGGGTCACCAGTTTTCAAGAAAAACAAAACAGGTTACCTGATAAAAATATTGAATACAATGAATGATTTTTTTTTAAATTATTGCATTGTTTGCATATTTACAAACATATGCTGAAGTGAAAGAAAAAAAACTGAGAACTGTTAAAAGACGTACGGTAGTGAAAATGCTAAGCGACTTTAAATAACCAAAATATTGGATAACCCACTGTCTTTTAGGAAACCTTCACTTGGGTTTTTCTTTTTTATTCCATCTTGTATATGCTAGATTAAAAAAAAAATTACTTTGCTGTTTTAATCCCTCTAATGTTATGAGTTGTGAGTGAGTGAGTTTATTTGAAATTCTACATGTACATAAAATGAATACACAACAACATTCATAGATCATGTAAAATTTCGAGGATAACACAAAAAGTAAAAATACTTATTTCCATTGTGGTCCTCGGGATATAAATAAATAAAATAAAAAATAGATAACATATCAAATATATGACAAAATAGGTATAATGACTTAAAAATTAAGAAGGAAAAGAAAAACCTGAATAACAGAAGACTAGAAACATATTACATATCTGACGAGAACAAATCAATAAATAAAACAAAATGGTACATATAAAACAAAATTAAGAAAACACATATAATTGGTTTTGTTCATGTAAAATAGATTCTAACAGGTGATTTTTAACAGACTTTTTAAAAGAATCTTTAACAGAAATGATACGAATATCACCAGGCAAAACATTCCAAACAACAGCACCAGTATAACTAAATGAACTTTTACCTAACAAAGTTTTGTAATGAGGAACTATCAGAGAGGTTTGACCAGATCTTGTTCTTGTGTTATTTGATACATTTATGAGATTTTCCAAATATACAGGAGAATGACCATTGACAATTTGATGAACATGATTGAGCTTAAGTTGAGTAACTCTTTTCTCAACAGGTAACCAATTCAACAATTTAAAATGATAATATTCTAAGTGAGTACGAGGTGGTAATCTAAGTACAGTACGTATTAATTTATTCTGACAAATTTGTAATTTATTCTTTGAACCCTTCGACAAACTACTATACCAAGAGGAACATGCATAATCAAAGTGACA
>OMMV01144134.1:2852-13149 GCA_900302635.1 Chatrabus melanurus
CCCTGCCCACTAGGGTGGTCCTTATTTTGGACGTTTTGAATTATAAAGCGGTCACCCCCGTAAAAAGGTTTCAAATGCACAAAAATGAAACGCCTGAAAAGATTTCTTCAATCAAACAACATTTAAGGAATGCTCAAAGGCCTTGAAGTTTCTGCCTAATAAATGTAAACCGAGGTGTGGAACAGACAGACAACAAACACAGTGTTTGCCCAGCCTACATATTCAGGCCCTCTAACAAGCCTCCTGGGTAAGAATGCAAAATCCGAGGAACAGACGCAATTCATCCTCCACGTCGTGGCCGAGCACAGAAAAATAACTGCCAGAAATAACAAAAGCAGCACTTGTGAAGAGCCAGAAGCCAGACACAAGTAGGGCAGAGGATTCAAAAAATATCATCCTGAACATTTAATAAAGTGCATTAATTGTTGAATAATGTTCGTGTTATTGCAAGGCTGAGGCTCCAATTAAGCACAATTTTGTTTGCATTGAGCATACCTTGACTATCGTTAAAAATCTGAAATATTTTGCAGCAAATGGAGCGAATTTGTGAGCTAGTTCTGGCAGACAATGTACATGAAATCTGGCTGATTTTTAAGATGTTCACTGGTTGTTCCTCAAGGTTTTAGCTTTTAGGTTGATTATAAGATTCTGTACACAATTTGCTGCAGCAGAAAGTAGTAACAGTAAATGGTTTTTAGTGGCTTTTCATTATTTCTGAAAGTTTTTGTCGCACATTCATTGTGTGCCGTGCGTCAAGATGAAGGATGAACTCAGAGCTCGGTCACAGCAGAGTCTGAACATTAAAATCAATCATTTCATTACTAATAATCACATCAGTGACATTACTGCTGATTTCCTCATTTTAAACTTCCCTCAGCTACAGCAGGAGACACTTCACTAACAGTAAAGTTTTTAAATTGTTCTGTGAACCAAAAACAGCTCTTAAGACTGGATTTGTATCTTTGTTGTATTAAAAAGGTGACTTACGGCAGTGATTAAAGAAGCACAGTTTTAGGTTTTACGACGGAATAATCTTCCACAGTTTTTCCCCTCAAAGGCGGCAGACGTGGTGATTATTTTCCTCATACACACGATGGGGTGTCGTTTTAGAAAATAAAAAGCAAAGTACAATCTCGGTGCAGTCATAAGCAAAGAAAAAGTTGTTTGGACCCCCCCACAGTATCGCCGAGCCAAACCCCCACAACAACTTTACACTTCTTACGACTCCTACAGCCAGAGCTGCAAAATCTTTGTATTGCTCTTTACCCGACACCCTACACGTGTACAGTCTAAATAAAGAATTCTGATTCAACACTCTGACTTAATAAAATCAAATGAATCATTTTCCTCCCAAGTCCTCTTTACTTGCCCTCATGGTGCCATTCCTTATAGAACGTAGCCTCTTGCTACCAGATCCTACTTAGTCTGCATGTTTGGCTCGGCTCTGTTAATCCCAGCTCTTAATTGCTTTTACCGATAACGGTGATTAAAACTCGACCCTTCCCCGGGGTCGGGAGGTGGACCACAGATCGTTTACATATGCGTCAGGGAAGGGTGATTAATGGGGAGAACCGTGCACATTCCAGGCATCCCCTCCCCTTAGAGACCACAGGGAAAACAGGCTTTTCTCCACAACAATCACAGTTGTACTGATGCAGATATCCAAGTCCTATTTACTTGTACTGGGCGCTGCTGGGGAGTTGAGTGCGGGCATTGTTACAGAGGCGAGTAAAGAGGACCTGTGAGGAAGAGACATTGCAAATTAAATTTTCACCGGGAGATAAAGGATTAAAACAAAGACAAGACCTTCAGATGGTTTGATTTTCCAACCATCAATTACAAATGAGTCCACACTTGGAACAAATCCTCCTACGTGCTTGGCTGGAATCTGTTTTCTTTGACAAAGCAACTATCAAATAGCTTGTTTACAACGCTGATAATCACTGAAAAACATGTTTACTGTATACAAGGCTGTGTTGAAGCAGTAAAAGTACCAAAAGTCCACACTTACAAACAGCCAATCCGTAAAATACAGCTCCAGTGTGCATCATAACCAAAGCTAGATTCAAAACCCAGCCGCTGTAATCACACAGAGGATGGAAATATTGCAAGTTCTCCTTTTTGTAGATAAATTCCACCAGCTTTGTGTTAGTAACTTACAGGTAACTAGCTAGTGGTCAGTTATTGAGGAAGCTAACCAGCAGAGTGTTTTGGACAATCTCCTGGGCTTTGGGACACTTGGTTGGGAAAAACTCTGTTTGGTTTCAGGAATTTACTCCAACAAAATGCTGATTATGATGATTGTCATTTTCCCTCCATGTAAGTTTACTTCCGTGTTTTGGAACTACCATGTTTGCGTGCATCTGAGTTTCCGCCTGTAATTATTCTGGCATCTTTTTAAGCACAGTAAAGACGTTCACTAATCCCCAGATTGTTTCGATTTTGTCCTGCTTTCTTGCGTTTATTTCCTAGTGCCTTTCTCTGTGTCTTTGGATTGTTTGTTACCGACCTCGCTGTCCGTTATCTTAATACCGAGTTTTCGCCTGCTGCTCTACGGATCTGTCTGCCCGGTATGGTGTCTTTTTGTGTTTCGACCACAGCCTGTCTTTTTTGACTAACCCTTCTGCTTTGCCCACTGATAGACTGTTGCTGTTCTGGACTGATTGACTGTGTTTGGGCCCTAATCCTGTTCAGTCTGTGATAATGCTGCTGCCAATACTCTGTGCTGGGTCAATAAACCAGTTGATTTTTACTCCAGTTTTCTGTGATTCTTTGCTCAAGGGTCCTTTGTCAAGCCTTTACAGTAAGTTCATGCTGGCTGTAGCATAAAATGTGTGCGCTGACTGTCAGTCTGCGGAGGTCCAATATACAACTTTACACTTTTTTTGTGTTGTCTTTAAATTTGAAATTTCAGTCATTTTTCATATGTTGGAAAATGAGAAACACAGCAGAATAATTAGTTGTGTGAAGTGAAACATCACAATTTGTGTGTGATAAAGCCTTTATATATCATTATTCATATTAAAAGTAACCAGTTTTTATTTTAGTAATGAAGGGTGTTCTGCACAGGGAGGTTTGAATCTTATGATTTATGAATATTTTCTATTCATACCAAGTGCATAGTAATTTGTGTGGGGAAAGGTGGTCATGTATGCATTTTATTTTAGAAAATGTAGGGATATTTCCTAAGAGTCAGAAAACCATGTGGTCAAAGGAAAGTTAGGCTGGCCAGGATGTGGATAAGGGGGAGAGAGTTGGGAGTTCTCCAAGACCTCATAGTTGTTGAATGTCTGGAAACTCCCAAAGATTACCTTGAGAATTCGCCAAGATCTCATTAACGCTGGATACCTGGAAGCTCCTACAGATTACCAAGACCAGCATCATAATACTAAAAAAGGAAGCATATCACCCCCATGTAAGTATGGACTTCATGGTGAGCCTGCAAAGGAAGGCTTTTGTGGAACAGTATAAATGGACGTGTTTATAAAGGTAATTCAGTTTTCTCCGCAGGCACCAGCTCGGTTTATTATATTTTGATACAATAAAGCTAAATATATCAAAATGAGTTGAATTCAGTAATTCATTATATATATCTCTTCATTCATTTCTATAGTGTTTGTCAAGGTAGTGAATGGTGCATTGATGGACCCTAACCCATCTGGCCTCATATGGCAACATAACCTCTTTGGAGGTTTATAATTCATAGTTATAACAGAGCAATTTTAGTTTTTACTGCATGTCCTCATGGTGTTTTCCACCTAACAGCTCAGGTCTTGGAGCATGCACTTTTGATACATGTCACCGCATTCAACACAAGACAGAATGTCCCCAGGTCCTAGATGGCATCCACCCAGTTCATCTCCTCATCTTTAAAGTAACCATGTATGTGCTGCTGCCTTTGGCCTTTTGCAGTTGCTGGTGTCCTCAACACTGAAGCACCTGTGTGCTGAATCATGCCCAGGGAAACATGCCACATGGCCAAAGTGATGATGTTCATATTCTCACTATGAAAGTGATGCTTCTCATCTGAGTCTCCCGACATAACCGCTTGTTTGTCACAAAGTCATTCCAGTGGCACCCAAAGATTCTTCGAAGAGACGTACTACCAAAGACATCTAGTCGTTGCCTTAGGTCACTGATTAATGTCCAAATCTCACAACCATACTGTACAGTAAGCACCAGGACCTGAAAGACTTGGACCTTCGTTTTCCTACATAGGTATTGGCATCACCAAACAACCATGACTCCATAAGCTCTTCCCAGGTGTCTATCAACCTCAAAGGGTGAGGACCCAGATTTATGAACGTCACTGCCAAGAAAAGTGAATCTCTCCACAAGGTTCACACTTTCTCTGCACAGAGATACACTTTTGACAGAGACCAGGAAGTCATTGAAAGCCTGGATCTTGCTCTTGATCCAGGACAATCACAAACCCAGACACACTGATTCCTCACTCAGCTTCTCAAGTGCTGCAGTCAGGGTATTAATTGATTCCGCAAAGATGACAGCATCATTCACATAGTCGAGGTCAGTAAACATTTCCTCGTCAATAAAGGAACCTAAGATGGTGTTCTCCACAACCCAACCCAACACCCAGTCCATACAAACCCTTAACAGAGTAGGAGCCAGAACACATCCCTGACAAATGCTAAAATTCCCAGGGAATTCACACTGCGCAGTGTGAATTCTGCATTGCTGATGGTGCTAAGTTTGATGTGGGCCTGCTTGCATTTACCTTGAGGAGTTCTACCCAAGATGCAACACTCCCAGCTGGCCATTTGATGGAAAGGAAAAAGCCAGTGTAAAACAAAGTATATTATCTGTGAGTGAAGCTGCACTTGAAGACATCAGTCATGCTGAAAGAATATTTTGTTAAAAGGAGGCCACATACTGCAGCGAAGACTGAGAGAGGAACAGGGAGGTAAAGATGGTGGTGAAGATGAGGTAGAGGAAAGCTGGATGCCCTATGGATATCTGGCCTACACGTTTGTGTACTTTGTGCAAAGGGAGAAATAACAGCATTTGAAAGATGGGTGTGACAGAGGCTGATGTCTCCTCAGGGCTCCTGTGGCTGCAGTAATAAAGATAGCTGGGCTGCAAGTGGTTTCGTTCAGGTTTAAGCGCTCCTTAATCTCTCCATAAATGACATGTTTGGCTCCCAGTAAGAGGAGTGAAAAATGCAAAGTCTGCATGGAAGTCCTACTGGGATTTTAAGCACCACGTCGATCGGGAAAAGACTGGTGAGCTCGTGTTGATAGTGCCAGGAGGGATCTATTAGAGCAATGCGTTTTCTCTCCATTTTCTTTTATTGCCTCTGCCAAGGAGCAAATGTTTTCATCCACAGCTGTTTGCTGGTTTGTTCGGTTTACTCAAAAACTACTGAAGCTGAGAGAAAATGTTGGACCTGGCCTGGAATAGAAACCATAACCTTTCGGAGCAGAACCGCATGCAGGAATTTATTCATTTGTAAATTTTCAACGTGCATCAGATTCCAGATCTTTTGCTCATCGTGCTCCCTCTGAACATTTTGCTAATTGCTGAATGTTCACTTCTGTTCAATCCTTTAATCTCAAAGCGTCCTTTCTGCCATTTATAATTAGTGTATTGTTTTTAAATTATTTGAACTGAAAATTTTCTGATTAGATTTTTGTATGTAATTGGGGTGTTTTGATTTTTAAATTGTTTGGTTGATAATAAATTTTAATATTTGTTTAATGTTCAGCACTTTGAAATTGTATTACTAGAAAGTGATATATAAATGAATAAATTATTAAATTATTCATTTATATAGCGTATAGTGTGTGTGTAGTTATTTATGTAACCGTGTCGGGGCACCGAAGACCAAGAGGCCAATTATGAGCTTGGGCAGTGCCTGGGGTGGTCAAGGGTGATGCAGGGCTGCTGAAGTTGGTGGGTGAGCTGAGATGGTACTACTCTGGGTCGCACTGCAAGGTGTATTTGAAGATTACAAGTTTAATTATTATTGCATCAATTTAGTGCTCAATTTAATGCTTGTGACAGTGAGTGTCTGGGTTTGTGATTGTCTTGGATCAAGACAAAGATCCAGGCTATTAATGACTGTATGGTTGTGAGACTTGGATGCTAAACAGTGATCTAAAGTGACGGCTGGATGTCTTTGGTACTAGGTCTCTTTGGAAAATCCTTGGGTACTGCTGGAATGACTCTGTGTCAAATGAGTGGTTGCTTAGGGAGACTAAGATGAGCCAGATCACTTGTATTGTGAGGGAATGTCAGCTATGATATTTTGGCCATGTGACATGTTTCTCTGTGCATGATCCAACATGCAGGTGCCTTTAGTGTTTAGGACCCCAGCCGCATCCACCACACTAAGGAACTGCCCCGGATTCTGGATAGCAACAACCCAGGCAGACAACTGATCCAGTCCCACCTCTCCAAAGTAGCATCTATCTGCTGCAGGCAAGTGAAACATGGGCTTCCCCTTGGCTTTTTTCAGTTGCTGGGGTCCTCAACACTGAGGCTCCTAAATGCTGCAAAAGAAGAAGAAATCAAGCATAATATCAGTCAGGTGGCGCAACTAAGTCACAGCTTGTTGGCTGATCTACATCAGCTTTTTTTTTTTTTTAATGTCCAACAGGGAAGACACACTGGGGAAGACCCAGGACACACTGGAAGGATTATATCTCCCTCCTGGCTTGGGAACGCCTCGGGATCCCCCAGAAAGAGTTACAGGACTTGGCTGAGGTTAGGGAAGTGTGGGCTGAGCTGCTTAGTCTGCTGCCACTGAGACCCAGAGTCGGATAAGTGGCAGAAAATGAATGAATGAATGAATGAATGAGAAATATGGCTGACCTTGCCAGGGCAGTTCTGGAATCCACCTACGTGTGTGCCACATTTAGTCCAAAACAGGTTGAAAATCGAATTCCTTGACCTTTGCCAAAATCAATTCTTTAAGGGCAATTTCAGGTTCAACCTTAATTGACATACCAAGATTTGTAGAAATCAACAAAAGGACCTGGGAGGATAGGCCAACAGACAGGCAGACATGAACTTGGCCCCAATGAGTGACCATTAGCAAATTTGACCTTGCTGGGTAATTCCAGAACCCGCCTACATATGTGTGCCAAGTCTGGTGCAAATCGGATTGAAAATTTTGAGCTTTGACCCCAATGATCATGACCTTTGCCAAAATAGACCAATTCAGGGAAATTCTTGAGTCATCCACATATCAAATTTGGTGGAAATAAGCCAGAGGCTCTAGGAGGAGTAGGAGAACAGACGGACGTTTCTCAAACTATAGTATGATTTGCTGCTGTGAGATCAGATGTAATCCAATCATATTCTTCCACTCGTGCTAAGTGCTCTATTTATTGTTTACCCTAGATACCAGCTTCAAGAGCTGCAGCAGACCTCCACCACCCCACCCACCTCTCCCAACCTTTCTCTTTATTAATTCAAGCTTTAGTGAAGTTGTTTGTCGGACACACTGTAATGTTTAGCTTATCACTTTGGGTCAGCTCTCTTGATTCTGTTCAGAGTCCATGAGAGATCTTTAAAAGCGTAGATCTCAAACAGCAGAGCCATTTCTGCCAAATATAACTGGATAACAGTTTGGTTCAATGATCAATGATGTGACAAAAGCATCTCTGACTAAACTGATATTGGCACGAAAAACAAAACTGCCCTTGCGCTCCCAAAGTCACTTTTTCTCTTTTTCGGTTATTAACATAAATGCACGTCGCTACCAGCTGCTTCCATATTTCAACCTCCTCATACGTCTTGATGTAAGAGGAGCTTGTGCTTGCATATAAAAGAACCAAATGTCCACATAAAACTGTTTTGCTTTCTGAAGAGGAGCAAAAAAAGAAACTAAGAGTTGCCCTGCGTGTATCCCAGTGTGACATGTCGGCGTGTTCATTCTCGACATGATCGGTATCATTTGCAAAATAAACAGTAAACTCGTCTTTAAACAGCTTGGCTTCAGAATGTTTTTCTTCTGTGTATGTGTGTGTGTGTCTGTGTGTCTGTGTGTGTGCGCATGAGATCAATTTGCATCTAGTCTCGTTTCTGACATCTGAACCTCTTGTGTGTCCGGTCTGGATGGTGTAGATCCAATGTGCTTTGCATTTCCTAGCAGCAGCATCCATCCATCCATTTTCTAAACCCGCTTATTCCAGTTAAGGGTGACGGGAGGGTTGGAACCTATCCCAGCAGTCATTGGGCGAGAGACAGGGTACACCCTGGACAGGCCGACAGTCTATCGCAGGGCTGACACATATAGACAGACAAGCACATTCACACTGTCACTCACACCTACGGTCAATTGAGAGTCTGCATGTCTTTGGAAGTGGGAGGAGGCCGGAGCACCTGGAGGGGACCCACGGAAACATGGGGAAAACATGCAAACTCCACACAGAAAGGACCAGGTCGGAAGCGAATCTGCGAGGTAACAGTGCTAACCACTAAGCCACCATGCTGCCCCAGCATCAGCATGCACCTTATATTTGTTACCAGTATTGATAGACTGGAATTTGTCAGCACAGTTAAGGAGACAGAAAGAGGTTGGCAGTATCGAGTGCAAAGAAATGGGTAATTAGCCGACGGCTGACTCAGGCCACTTGCAGCTTTGTGTGTCAGGATGGGGATTGGAAAAACCGATGAAGCACATTTCCCTGGGTGTCATAAAGCTTTGCTTTATGGCCAGTTTGTGTAGCCTTGCAGATTAAGTTCAAAGAAAGACGAGCGCTCTTCTCTCCATGCATCTTAAATCCTGTTTCCCTCACTTGTATCTGTAGATCAATTTTTTGGGGCTGTACACTGATATCCTTGGTGTCAGCAACTACGGGAAAGACAGGGGGAGTGTGTGTCTAAAAATACATTATTAAATGCACAATTTCACCTCAGATTTAATGGTCCTCAACGCGGCATGAACATTCTACTCAAAAAATGCATTCTTTTCTTTACTGGAGAGCAGTTTTCTTCTACTGAGGTCATACCTTGCAGTGCAGGTATGGCACTGTATGCAGTCGCACCTCCACAGGAAGGTGCGACGCTTGCACCTGGAAAAACAATAAAATCGGCATCAATAGCTCGGCTATGATTCGTACAACGAATTTTTCTTTGAAAATATTTTGTGCATTTATTTCGGTAGAAACTGGCGACCTGTCCGGGGTGTACCCCGCCTCTCGCCCAATGACTGCTGGGATAGGCTCCAGCACCCCGTGACCCTCAATTGGATTAAGCGGGCATTGAGAATGGATGGATGGATGGATGGATTTCGGTAGAAGTTAGGTCTAGGAGCATGTGCTGGTGCCACACTACAGAACCGCTCTGGGTCCTGAATGGCAACCACTCAGACATCCATCCCCACCTCCTGAAAGTAGTCACCTATCTGCCACAGCTAGGTGAAATATTGGCATCCCCTTGGTATTTCCAGTTCTTGGGGTCCTCAACACTGAGACACCTGTGAGCTCCATCATGCCCAGAGAAGTATGCCACATGGTCAAATTATCATAGCTGATGTCCACTCACAATGCAAGTAGTACGCCTTATGACTCTCCCTAAGTAACCATTCCTTTGACAGTCATTCCAATTTTACCCAAGGGTCCTCCAAAGAGAACTAGTATCAAAGAAATCCAGTTGCTGCATTCGGTCACTGGTTAGCATCCAGGTGCCACAAACATATAATAAGCCAGGAAGCACCAGGACCCTACCTTCATTTTCCTGCAAAGGTGTTAGCATCGCAACAGCGATCTCATGGCTCCACGAGCTCCAGGCGTCTCTCGATCTCTAAGGCCGAGGACCCAGAGACATGAATGTCACGGATAAGACACAAGGTACACTTCTGGTGACAGAGTCCACTGAAACTCTGGATCTTATGCTAGGTTTACACATAACGACGACAAGTCAAGAATGTCACGAATCTAAATTCGTGACGGAGGATCACGAATTTGATGATTCGGGGCAGAGGCGTCACAACCTGTTACCGCGCGTTATGATTAATGGCACGAATCACTGGCGGATCATCACGAATCATTACGCACAGACACGATTATTGTCCCGCGCTGTTGCGCGCGATTGCGTGCTGCTGCGCGCCATTGCGTGCACGTCATGTTCTGTCAGGAATCTGTCACAAATGTTGCGAATCGGGCGAATGTGGTGTATATATATATATATATATGGCTCCGCACACACCCCACAGTCATTCTACCGTCAGCTGCTGAACAGTTCAGATCGCTCCAGATCGCTCCACAACATGAATCCACAGCAGAAGAAGAAGAAGTTTGTGATCGCATGCCTAGTTGGGCTCTATGCCCGA
>OMMV01144314.1:3102-13173 GCA_900302635.1 Chatrabus melanurus
AAAAAAATTAAAAAAAAAAAAAAAAAAAAAAGAGTTCTGGATAGAAATCTGCAAAGCGTAAGGAAAATAGAACCGGCGACGGTTTAGCTCGAAGTTATTGTACAGACCGGAGCCACATCAGGTGACTTTCACAGCACATAATGACTTCATCTATGACAAACATGTGTGCCTATTTGCACAAGTCAAAGATAAAAGTGTATAAAATGTGAAGTTTTGTGCACCTCTGGGTGGACTGGTGCATATATTTTATGATATCAAAAAGTCATGCTTCTTTTTACAAAAATGTACAAAAATTCTGCTCTTTACTGTCAAAGCTGAAGCAAATCTCTCAAAAAGGATCTAAATTAAATACAATACTTTGCAATACTCTTTCCAGTCTGAAAGGATTGATTGAAGTGAAGTCTAAGATGGTCATGATCTGGCTGTAAAAGTGATGATTTAACTGGAATAAATAACATGCAATAATTTGTTATACATTGTCGAGGGCAATGTGGTGGCCTACTGGTTAGTGTGACGGCTTTCAATGTGGAAGGTTCCCAGTTCGAACCCTGTCCCTTCTCCATGTAATGTGGAGTTGTGTCAGGAAGGGCATCCGGTGTAAGACTTGTGCTAAATCTACATGCAGATCCATGTGGGATCTGCTGTGGCAACCCTGAGTTGAAATTGGGAGAAGCTGAAAGTAGATATTTGTTATAGATTAAATATTGTTGCAGAGAATTTTTAAAAATTGCATTTACTGTTTAAAATTGTGTAAAAAAATCCTGATTTTTTATTTTGATGTAATAAAAAATAAAATATATAACCTAATTTACCCGTGTGTTCCCAAACCTTTTCACACAGTGTATGTGTATCACTTGAACACTTGAATTTGTTTATTAGTCATCTGATTGAACTCTTTAAAAAAAAAAACAACAATAACAACAAAACAAAAACCAAATGAAGGGGTGCTATTGTACAAAATCAGTTTTTGATTTGCTTTTTAAACTTACTGGGATTTCATAGGCATCCATAAGTCCTACAATTTTATGTTTGTGGATAACTTGCTTTAGACCTCTGTGATATATAAGTGCCTGAATTCCTGCTTAGTCAGTGAGACACACCCACTGAATGAGTTTGCTCTGCAGAGAAGCTGCTGCCTGCCATGCCCCCTTTCCCACAGACTGGACGTGGCAGGCAGCAGCTCCTTTCCCTTTAAAGCAACAGGCACAAAACCTGATTGTTTATTAGCGACCTGAAAATGTTTTTTCTTTTTTCTTTTTTTTTGATACATAATGTGATTTTTTTTTTTGATACATAATGTGATTTTTTTTGCATGCTGAAATGGTGTGTAATATCAGCACTTTTACTGTTTAATTTACTACAGCATTAACTAAAAGCACATCATGTGTTTTGTCATCTACACAGTTATGTTTGTTTCAGTTAAGGTGAAAACAAGATGTTACTGTCCTAAATCATTTTGAGTTTCTTTGTATTGTCAACGGCGGCGACTGCATCAGGCATTCAGAGGACATAGACACAGTGCTGTTGCCATGGATATAAACAGCGCGTGTAACACAACACAAATGTTTGGCTGGTTCATATCTTCCCTACTTCTCTACGAGCCGGTGATCCATCGCCGTCACCCTGTCAGGAAATAAAACCGAGCTACAAAAATATCCAACAATTCTCTCCCCTAAAAACCTGTACAGTGTCTCTGTATTCATTAGGGGCCTTCATTTAGCACTGTGTTATCAATTTTGTGTGGAAATTCAATCGACAAGAGTCGTTTCTGTGGGCAATGTTCTCATGAGCTCAAACTCATTCTGTGCAAATCAGCACCAGTCGTGTCAGGATGCTTTTGTTTGACCTTCATCCAGGTTCAGAACTGCATTTAGGGTACAATAATAACAATCCACTGAACAATATACAGCCTTTATAGGTTGTCTTTGCATCATATAACATTCAAGATGTTGGGCAGAAGCCTTGGTTCATTGAGTGGAATATAAATCGCTTTAGAAGACAGTTTTTTTCCCCTTGGGTCTACCATTGGTGGTTTCTTATGACCGTTTAAAAAAATCCCAGAGCCTCTCATTCATGGAAGGGAGGTCATTATCTGTAATTCTAAACTTGGCTGTCAGTTTATGCCCCATACAGCCTTTGATCTACAGACTATTTTTTCAGAAAATATTACAGCGAGTACTCAGTTATTGGATTTTTTTTGCCTCATGTACTTACTCTGTTTATATTCAAGCATAAGTCATTAAAACATTGGTAGCAATCAAGCCTCTGAGTGTTCCACTTATCTTGGACAATTGCTTCATTTGTGAGAAATACTTTTTTCAAAAAATTAACTTTGGAAGGAGTGGCTGAGAAGGAAAAGGGCAGCTATGACAAGAGTTAAACATATGTAGTTCACTAAAAAATGCATCAAAATAATGCTATACTTTGTAATTGTTGGTACATTAGTGGGCAGCAACGTGTGAAGAAATATGGCCAGCTCAGAGTATTTGTTTAAAATACCTGTTTATATGAGGTTGCTGGACAGAGGTGTTTGGTGAAACCAATACCTTTGCAATAGAAGGAATGTCCAAGTGTTTAGGGTCCTGATGCATCCTTTCGTACTCTGTGGTTGTAAGACTTGGGCGCTAACCAGTGACCTAAGGCAATGACTGGATGTCTTTGATACTAGGTATGATTGTAGGATCCTTGGATACCACTGGAATGACTTTGTGTCAAATTGCATGGTTATTTAGGGAGCCTCAGATGACGTGTATCACTTGCATTGTGAGGGAGCGTCAGTTACGACATTTTGGATGGACCAGTCGTGTGCCTGGTTGTTCGCTATCCAGGACCGAACAGTTCAGTAGTGCGGTACATGTGGCGACCTGACCTGCTTATATCAACCCTGCATCAGTCTGAGAAGTTAGTTCTGATCAGGTTATTTACTGCTGATGTTGTTCATGGGTCTTGCATTGTTA
The DNA here is from genome assembly GCA_900302635.1 of Chatrabus melanurus. Taxonomy (NCBI): domain Eukaryota; kingdom Metazoa; phylum Chordata; class Actinopteri; order Batrachoidiformes; family Batrachoididae; genus Chatrabus; species Chatrabus melanurus. Next base: position 6,060 of record OMMV01144314.1, read on the forward strand.
GGTATTTTTTTTAAATTAACATATTGAACACGCAGGATAGCAAACAATAGAATAAAATGAAAAGGCAATACAAATAACACTGTACAGCAGTGTTTCTCAATGCTGGTCATCAGGACCCAAAGTACTGCACATTTTCCATTTGTCCCTGAACTAATCAGAGCAGATCAGCTCAGTCTGGTGTGTTCGTTTCCTCAGTCAGCTGTTGATTAGCTGAACACCCCTGACTGAGCTCAATGGGCTCACACTCACAGTCACCGGCATGGGATGCAGGCTTTTTAACCACAAGGCTAAACCCCAAGGGCCCTAGTGTCTGTTGCTAGAATGTCTTTTGACATCAGGGAGTGAAGTTTACTTCACTTGCACAGCACCTCCTGCTGGCCACCGTTACACTCACCCCCCTAAACGTTGCTCCCATCCAGGTCATGGCACCAGTGTAACCTCGCCCAGCTACACCGGATGGTAACTGGCCGGTTGAAGCATCCCTTTCGACTCTACGTTGCTGCCCTTCACTGGGCTTGAACTCACAGTCAGTGGCATGGGAGGTAGGCATTCTAACAATGAGGCCAAAACCCAAGGCCTCTAGCGTCTGTCACTGGAATGTCTTTTGGCGTCAGGGAGTGAGGTTAACTTAACTTGCACAGCACCTCCTTCTGGCCACTGTTACACACCAATTGAACAGAGTAGGAGACAGAATCCTGAATTCTGACAATTCAGTGGGAAGAAGTCATAGACTCTGGCTCCACTCCGCACCACACTCACAGCACCAACATGTATAGGCCAGCTATGATGCCCAGCAACTAACTGGGGATCCTACAAATTTTCAGGATGTCCCACTGAGCAGCTTGGTCAACTGAACCAAACACTTTGTGAAAATCAGTACAGGCTGTTAAGAAGCACTGCTGATATTCCCGGTTGCTTTCAATGAGTACTTGCAGAGCTACTGCAGGATGAGGTTGATAGTTGACTTCTTGGGCATGAAGCCAGACTTCTTCGGTCACTGATTGATTGGTAACAATATTTTAATTTGAGTAAGTTTGTAAAAAAAATGAACTTGTCCTTTAACGTTGACACGCTGATGTAGTGTTTGAGGAATGTCAGTCACACTCTGCTAACATGTGACACTGATAGTGTGGGTCACCAAGCATTTTCAGTGGGCCGCATTCTCCTCCATAACCTTGGCTTTACTCATGGGCCCTTAAAACTCCATGAGGCAGTCCAAGAGACACTGTTTGTGCAGGGTTTCTATAGCAACGCTACACTGTCTCATGGGTCAACCCTGTTTATTTCATCTGTTTAAAGTCACTGTCAGAGACATTTTGGCTTTGTAGGTACAATCCATAAGTAAAAGTAGACAATCTTTGCACTCTAACATTACTCAGAATCAGGGATTTACACTAAGAGCTATTTCTGTCAAGTGTGAAGTGAGTTGATGTAAACCAGTTATCACAGAGGTCAACAATCAAAGTAAACACAGAGCGTTGGTTTAACAGGTTTTGTGTTACGTCCTTGACTTCAAACCATTCGTATATGTTCACATACATTTTACTTCCATCTTTTCAATTTGCAGATTGTTTTATGGTGCATCGTAAAGAGTTTATTGCCATGTTTTCCTCTCACATTAAATGGGTTCTCACAAATCTGCCATCTATTATGAATCAGTGATCTCCAGACATCATGTTTTCATTTACAGGAGCCCTCTCTACAAGAGATTTAAACAAATGTTTGACTTTATTACTGTGGTATTATTTATATTTTTTGGATCCTTTGCGCAAGTAAATGTAGTAGTACTACAGTGTAAGAATATTCTATTACACGTAAATTCCCAGCCATCAAAGCTCAAGTAAAATAGAAGGTACTCAGAGAGTGCACGCTTCAGCCGAGGCCCAGCTGTCCAGCGGCAGCATGGTGACTCAGTGGTTAGCACTCTTGCCTCACAGCAAGAAGATTTGTGGTTCGATTCCATCCATGCCCAGTTCCTTGCTGTGTGGAGTTTGCATGTTCTCCCCGTGTCTGCGTGGGTTTACTCCGTGCACTCTGGTTTCCTCCCACCATCAAAACATGCACATTAGGGTCTGTTCCTTTCTCTGCCCTTGACCAAGGCAGTATCTCTACATCTGGAGTTTGTCCCCTGTGGCTGCCCACTGCTCCTAGTGGTTGGGTTGTGTCTAATTGTAATTAGGATGGGTTAAATGTTGTACAATGACAATAAAGGCCCTTCTTCCTCTGTTTAACTGAGTCGAAGGGCAAGTGGGGGTGCTCTTTTATGAAAATCCGGTTATCATGGGAATCAAAGGAGACATTATAAAAATGTTAATTAAAAATTATTCTGAAACTGTAGTTAGTTCAAAATGTAATGAATTATTCTTTGACCTAAGGTCTACCTCCCCATCAAATTTCACTGAAATCTGTTCTATCTTTATGATATAGCCTGCTGAAAATACAGTAAATAGTTGCTGTGTTGGAGGTTAATATACATCTGTCATTAACAGACTGTCCAAAAGAATCAAAAGTCCAATATATATTATTATTTTATTATCATGTTATTATCATATGATACAATAATATTGTATATTAATGTTGTAACAGGTCACAGAAGGGGCGGTTTAACCGATACTTCTGAGTACTTCGTATTCTACACGCTTATCCGGAATTAGTTGACTTTACTAGAAAATTGTGTGGAAACCCGTTCCTTTACACTAGTTGTTTTTTTTCAAGAGGTGAAATTTAACGGGTTGAGTTGTATTAACATGGAACTTTAAGTCTACTACATCTAGTTAAAGTTCGACGTTAATATAACTTGACCGGTTTAGTTTCACCATGTGTAAATACTCAAGTAGTTTAAGGAAACAGTTTTCCACATGCTTTTCGAGTAAAGTCAACAAATTCAGGATAAGAGGGTATAACAATGTAAATTTGAAATCTAATCACGTGATTTTTTTTCTGCAACAGTTGAATCTGAAAACCCATATTTTATTTTACTTCTCCAGAAGTGGCACACAGCAACCATGTAGAATTTCATCCTGCTATCTGACGCTGCATTGGCTTCACATGGCTTCGTAGGGTTCGATACTTCCAAGTTGTACGAGTTTGACATGACGGTGAGTAAACATCCGGTAGCCATCATCACATTTGTGTTTCTTGAATCTTTCATTTGTCCAACCACAGTCAATAAATAGGTGAGCGTAGACATCATGAACACGAAGTGGTGGTAACTGTTTCAAAGTCCTGTGTCCATGGCACAGCTATCCCGTTGAGATCGTGAACAGAGGCGCTGCTGCTTCCTGCTGCTCTTCCAAAATCTGATAAACCTGCGTGGCTTTCTCGTAGACACATGTAGAAATAAGACGTAGTTGCCAGGCATTGGTGGGAAGTGTACTTCCCACCACTGCATACGAAAAGAAAACAGAAAAGGAAAATTTTATACACTGCAGTGAATGTGGATTTGGACACAAATAGGTAGACTGCTCGCAGGCGTGTTGATGATATAACAAAACAATTCAAGTTGTCACTGTTTTTAGTTGAGCCCCTGGAGGGATATGTAAGACAGTTGCAATCGCTTTGCTGTGTGTATGTGTGTGTGTGTGTGTATGTTTATGTCTGGACAAACCGCTTGGTTGATGTCATTCATATTACACATGTGAAAATGATAGCATCCCAAGCATGACATTAATATGAAGGCCAAAGGTCAAGGTCAATCAAGGTCATTGAATAGTCTCAAAATCACATTTTTCACAATAACTTTGAAATTAAGAGAGCCAGAAAAATGATGTCAAGTGCTTATAAACACATCAGCCATCTGCTGATCTATATGTGGCATCATGATGACATCACCAAATGATGCCATGTGACATTAAATGATAAAAAAAAATATCACATTTTTCACAGTAACTTCAAAACAAAGAGACCTAGGAGGATGATCTCAAGTGCATATGAATCAGCAAACAGATTGCCATATGTTGATTTGTAGGTGATGCCATGATGATGTCACTATATGACATCATCCAAAACCACCCTTTTCTCAGTAACCCTGAAACTAGAAGAGCTTGAAGGATGATCTGGATTTAGAATGTCTTATTCTAATGTATCTGTGACATCATGATGATGTCATCACATTACATTATTATTGTTTGTAGTGACCAATAAGCCTTGTCTGTATGATCATAATATGTACGTCAGTTTATAAACAAGTATTTACTAACTTTACTCACTTCTTTTGATTGTGATTTGTTGTCATCAGCTCAATAATAATTTTCCATTGCTGCTACTGTGTTTGCGATACTCACCAACACATGAATGGGGAGATGGTTAGGGCCGAGACTATGAATTCTCTGAATGTTTGTTTCTAGAATGAAACATGTCCTTGCATTTTAAAACATATAAACTAAATTTTACTGCAAACAGTGCAGAGTACACTGAGTTTTATTTTATTATTATTATTTTTTAAATTCTGTGTCAGACAGATCAATTAGACAGTGATCCGATAACTTAATGGGTCAAACTGGGACGGAGCCATGTGATTAGTTGGATGTCTGTCTGGATTGTGTCCAAAAACATCACAGGCTGTTGGCTGGTTTGATCCGTGCTACATCTGCTATCTGCTACAAGTCCCACAACAAACCACCACCAACACATTTGAGTCAGAGGGGTCAGTCATGCACCCAGAAGCATCACAAGTTTCCAGAATCCCTATCGTCCAAGTCCACAGGGTCAAAAATAGCCCCTAGTGGCCTTTTATAAACCAGAGGGTCTCTATAAAAAGGCTTGGCTGACCAGAAGCCTGGGCTGTAGCTGCACCACACTATCTTTAGCTTTATTTATGTCCTGCTGTTGACAGCACCACTTGCAAAGCTTTCCCGTCACTGTTCAATAGGTCACATGTGTGCCCAGCCCTCGGCCTGATGTTGGAAAGCCCCGCGCTGTAAAAACGGTAATCGACGGGACTGCGGTCCTGGTCAGGCAGCGTCTTTTAGAGAAACAAACTGCCTAACAGCACCGAGTTAACGGCCTGATGATTCTCACGCTCAGATTCTTTCCATCCACTTAACGTTTATGGAGCTCTCTTCTGATGACAGATAAGCCCGTCCACTATTCTTAAATGATAACTGGAAATATTACAACTGTCACATGACAAGAATAATTATTAACATGAGGGCTGTAAAGGCAGAAAGATGTGGTTTTATTAGGTCAGTAGGGGTCATGTTGTCTGTTTAATGTTTACATTTGCAAAACTTAGTTAAATCTTCAGACTAAACTGAATGTAAATATAGTTAGATTCTTAAAATATGCAGTAATGTCTCAAACAAAATATCTAATAGATATAATATAAAGTGACATAGGTGATCATTTTTCCAGTGTGCAGTGTTGTTATTGCAATGGCACATTAATTTCAGAAAGCAATACAATGAAACTATAATTCTATTAGCAAATAACTGTGAATAAAGCAAAATACTATTGCAGAGAGGCAAACCCCCTGCTCTGCAGTCCTCTGTTACAGACAGTTTAGACTCTGAGATGACGCCATTAGATCACATGATTATTACCGGTATTTATGTGCCATCTCGGTTGCCAAGAGTTGCTCAAGCCGGCACTGTTCCATGTTGAAGAGTGCCACTAACAAATCTTTAATGCCATTCAATATTTTCTCAGTTTGAACCTTGTGACTTGAGGAACACATGGTATTTTCATATGGCCCATTGTGCTATGAACATCCATTGACTGGATTGATTAGTCCAGATGACAGGATGCCTTGAATGGAATGTTGATTTCATTTGACGTTACACTGGCCCAGTTGCTACATCTTAAACATTATTGATTTGATGCTAGGTGCTAACAGTGATAAACATTGGGCCCATATAAATTACAACCCCAAATCAGAAAATGTTGGGACGATACAAAAAATGCAAAAAAACAAAAGCAAAACAAAAAGAAACCCCAAAAGAAAAACAAACAAAAAAATGCAGTGATTCTTATATTTACTTTGACTTCTATTTCATTCCAGACAGTCTGAACCCAAGATATTTCATGTTTTGTGTGGTCAACTACATTTCATTTGTTAATATACATCCATTCCTGCATTTCTGGCCCTTGCTACATAATCCAAAAAAAAATAAAAAATTGGGGCGCTAAAGCATTTACCACACTGTAATGTTACCATTCCTGCTTACAACAATGAAAAAAATGTTTTGGCATTGAGGATACAAACGTTGAAGCGTTTCAGGTGTTATTTTGTCCCATTTTTCCTACAAACACGTCTTAAGGTGTGCAACAGTACGGGGTCGTCGTTGCATTTTTCATTTCAAAATTCTCCACACATTCTCTATTGGGGACAGGTCAGGACTGCAGGCAGGCCAGTCCAGTACCTGTACCTGCTTCTTCTGCAGCCATACCTTTGTAATGTGTGCAGAATGTGGTTTTGCATTGTCTTGTTGAAAAATGTATGGACGTTCCTGGAAAAAAATGTCCTCTTGAAGGCAGCATATGTTGCCATCTGAGAAGCATAAATTACCTTTGCCAAGGGCACTGACACAACCCCATACCATGACAGACCCTGGCTTTTGGACTTGTTGCTGATAACAGTCTGGATAGTCCTTTTGGACTGATTCATTTGACCACAATACACATTTCCACTGTGTGATTGTCCAACCCAGATGCCTCCAAGCCCAGAGAAGTTGATGCTGCCTCTAGGCAAGGTTAACTTTAGGCTTTTTTTGCACAGTAAAGTTTTAAGTGCCATTTGTGAATGTAACTCCTTATTGTAGTGCTTGACAAAGGTTTCCAAAAGTAATCCCTTGCTCATGTGGTTATATCAGCTATTGATGAATGATGGTTCTTGATGCAGTACTGTCTGAGGGATCAGAGATCACAGGTGTTCAGTTTAGGCTTGCGCTCTTGACCTTTACACAGTAAAATTCCTCCAGATTCCTTGAATCGTTTAATGATATGCACTGTAGAGGGAGAAATATGCAAAGTCCTTCCAATCTTTCTTTGAGGAACATTGTTTTTAAATGTTTCAATAATTTTCTCACACATTTGTTGACAAACTGGAGATCCTTTGCCCATCTTTACTCCTCAAAGACTCAGCTTTTTGTGGATACTGCTTTTGTACCAAGTCATG
>OMMV01144323.1:3797-19147 GCA_900302635.1 Chatrabus melanurus
TTTTTTTAAATAAAGAGAAGCTGTTAAATAGTTCATATTTATGAATAAATATGTAAAATGTCTGACGACATCTCACCTTTAAAAATAATTAATAATTTATTTTAGGTGATAAAAATGACAATTTGTTTCAGGGTGTCTCTTCAAATCAGGATGTGTTAAATCAGGTTTTTTAAACTAATTTTATTATTGATTGATTATCAGCAACTTTGTGTTGTCAAGTACTAGGCAGTACAGCCACAAGGAAATCAAATTTTTGTGTTTTTACTTCTTTTTAAAATGAAGTTTGTAAATTAGTAATTGATTGGTAACTTTAATGAAAAAGAAAACATGTTGAATCTTTTTTAGGGGGGTGGGAATTTCACATGATTTTCTGTTAATGATGCCTGGGGGCATTTGTTTGTTTGTTTATTTGTTTTAATAAAAAATGGGGTATCTAAAACTTTTGCACAGTACTGTAGATAGATTAGATAGATATGATAGATTAGATAGATAGACAGACAGACAGACGGACGGATATGAAAACAAGGTGTTTTTAACTTGTAAAAAAAGACACTTTTTTTTTTTTTTTACTTGTCACAACCTAAAACCATCGTTTTCATATAAAAAAATTAAGTAAAATCTTCCTGAAATTTTACTTAAGTGTTTGTGTCTTATATTAAGTGTTGATTAGATATTTTGACCAGAAATTTGACAAATATGCTTGGTAAGATTTTGTGTTTTTGCAGTATGTTTTGGAGTCTAAACAGAATACTTTGTTAGATTGAAACACTAAACATATTATTCATTATTAACACCGTAACTCAAAAAAAAAAAAAAAAAAATAAAAAAAAAAAAACAATAAATGGTATCATCTTGTAACTCATCAAATTAAAAGGACATATGAGGACAAACTCTTTTGCATATGTTGAACTTTGATGCACCAGATCAATCTTAAAAGCACCTTTGTTTTGCCTACATAGATGTGTTTGCCACCTGCTGGATGGTGAGTGGATGCTGGATTGATGATGCTTTCGAATCAGTTGTGAATCTGAATCAGAGATAACTGCTACTTTTGATTGTTTCACAGCATGACATTCTAAATCTCTAATAAGACAGTCATACCTCCACACAACCCTGTGGAAAGGCTTTAGTATGAATTTAGCCGTCAAAAGAAAAACAGAGATGATATGATGAGTGATGTACGGAGTGAATGGGTGAGTGACAAACAGACTGCTTCTGCAGAGAAATGAACTAAATCAGAGAAATAAAACCTTATTTTCTGATTGTTTAACAGCCGTTACATTCTGAAAATGTAACGGTAATGTAGCGGAAACAGACTTCATCTCTCTCTCAGCGCTGTTCAATGTGGGGCTCATGATCCATGTTTGGTCCGCACCCCCTTTGCTTTGGCCCACCTTGTCAATTGATAGATTCTCTGCAAATTCATAAATTACTGCTAAGCAGATTAAAAGGTTGGTTTGCACGTGCTACCAGTGACTGACACATTACATGTAAAACAAAAAGAAAAGAAAAGAAAAGAAAAAAAACTGAAAAATTTCACAGTTGCATACAGTCTTAGCTGGCAGATGGAATATAGTATGTTTTTATATGATCAAGAGATTCAGGCCCAGTCCACAAGGCTGTGTTTTCATTGGGAGCATCAGATTGAAACGAATACGGCACGTGTCCGTATCTGAAAATATCTGCGTCCACATGAAGCCGTGTTCATTTCTTCTTCAGCCTTTGGAGTGCGCTGTAGTGCAGAACAAACTGAAAGGGTGTCACGTGTTCTCATTGTGTGGCAGGAGGCTGATAGCGACAGCACACGGGGCCTGGGTCCGGTTGACAGAAGCACCGTGCTTTCTGTAGTCCATAGATATGCAATGTGTAGATTATACAGCGCGATGTTTATCGCTAAACATGCTATCAAAATCATCAACCAAGTCAAAAACACTCAGTCACCTGTGGAAATGTTTGTGCTCTTCTTCTGCGCTTCACAGACACGTTCACAGCGACAGGACATACTGTTGCTTCTTCCCGCTGGCGGTTAGTGTTACTGCACCATTTCCCAAAAGACACAGATTCACTGTCCACACACAGAAACAACTCTGCTGTAATTGTTTCGATCCACTCTGGACAGCGTTTTCAAACAGTGCCGTTTTGGGGTGGCAAAAACGTTGGATTTGTGTGAATGAAAGGCCAAAACAGATAGATAATTAGCTGTTTTCCCATAAAAACATAGCCGTGTGGACAATAAACTAACGAATGAACGAAGTTACATTTATATAGCGCCTTTCTCACTACCCAAGGTCGCTTCACATTACAGTGAGAGGGGGACCTCACTAACCACCACCAGTGTGTAGCACCCACCTGGGTGATGCACGGCAGCCAATTTGCACCAGAACGCTCACCACACACCAGCTTGAGGTGGAGAGTGAGGGTATGAATGAATCAGCCAATTATACAGGGGGATGATTAGGGGTCAGATTGAATGAGCCAGGTTGGGCAGTTTAGCCAGGACACCGGGGAACCCCCTACTCTTTACAATAAGTGCCAGGGGATCTTTTATGACCACAGTGAGTCAGGACCTCGGTTTTATGTCTCATCCGAAGGACGGCACCTCCTACAGCACAGTGTCCCCATCACTGCACTGGGGCATCAGGATTGATGGATTGCCCAGAGGGAAGATGGATTGGCCACCAACCGACATCAGTTCCAACAGCAACTCAGTGTTCCGAGGAGGTCTCCCATCCAAGTACTAACCAAGCCAACACCTGCTTAGCTTCAGCAATTCAGCTAAGGCAGGACTGACCCATTGGACTGGCTGCAAGGCCTTAACGTCTGAACTGAAATAAGCTTGTTTTTTGTTTGTTTATTTTTAAACCACTGAGGGAGTATCCTGATTGTTCAGTATGTTTGTTTGTTTTGTTTGTACACCAGTTTGCCTCGAAATTCCTGAAGCATATCGGCATAGAGCCAAAAGCAGAAATCAGCTTGGATCTCTAGAATGATGACACGTTTGACTTTTAAAGTTGCCCTTTACAATGACCTTTAAAATTGTAAAATTTGTTTCTACTTTTAGCCATTACCAAATTGAATTGAAAATGATGAATTGACAAATCAAGTTCAAGAACCTCCTGAAAAGCAGTTTCTCAAAACTTGGTTTCTCATTGAGATACAGCTTCCAAAACCACTGGTTGAAACATTGACAGGTTAAACTTACTACTTCCTGTCCAGGGTGATTGGCTTTTGGCTTTGTAAATGTTTTGTTGTTGTTACCTCCGCCAAGGAGGTTATGTTTTTGTCGGCGTTTGTCTGTCTGTTTGTCTGTCTGTCTGTTTGTCCACAACATAACTCAAAAAGTTATGGACCAATTTTGATGAAATTTTCAGGATAAGTGGGAAATGGCCCAAGGACCAATCGATTAGATTGTAGTGGTGATCCGGATTATCATGTAAATCTGGGATATTAAAAAAAATAAAGATTTATTGATTGAGTTGGATATTAATCTCTACCAAAATGGTTTATGCTGGCATTATCATTGGGTTCTCAGAAGTCCGTCTGCTGGAAAAGAACATCTCCACATTATGGGGGACTGAACTGCCTTGGCGGAGGTTTGCGCTCTCTGAGTGCTTTCTAGTTGTACATACATTCACCACATGAAATAACATAAAGAATATGGCAGCTCAAGCTCAGGATGCTGGCCTGATAATTCTTATGTGAACTCTGACCATGACCTTAAAGGTACATTCACACTCTGACGATTAGCTTGCCGTTTGCTGACGGAGAGTGAAAATTTGATTAACGTTGACCAGCGCAGAAGTCTGCCAGACTCTTCAGGAGCTAAGTCAATGTCAGTCGCGCAAGACTGATTTTCGTCGTGGACCCGGAAAAATTTTCAACATGCTTAAAATCTTCGACATTCATGTTAAAACACCAGCAAGAGTTGAGCTTTGCAACCACTGTGTCACCTCCGCTAGTGCTCATTACTGCACCGTTCGCCTCCACCGGCCTCTGCGGGCCAACATCGGAGGCTTGACTGGAGGCAGCCCGACGTAGTTCAACACAGATCAGCAGAGCTCAACAGAGTACTAGCAGCCCAGTAATGGCCAGAACACAGTTGCAGCACAGTAATGTCATCTCATGGAATGCTCGGACAACTTTTGACAACTTTACACATCGTAGCCCTAACTGTGAAGCCTGAAATGTGAAGAAATATGTTGAACTTGTCTCAACGAAGCACCAGTAGCAAGTGACCAAATCGCAGAGGTATGTTGAGTTTATATAGGCTACGTCATGTGATGTCTCAAACATTGAGTCGACAATCAGCTCCACCAAGCTACACTACCGCTCCGCGGAGTGCGCTACCAATGTGCCCGCCCTCCGATGGTGAAAGCTGAACTACGTCCCATAGTAAGTCAGTGGACCATCGCCAAACGTCGAGTTCTGTCAGTACAACGTTGCCCTCTACTGAGCTGCATTGACCTGCGTTGACCCCTGGGGCGAGCCTTCTCCGGCGTTTCACAGATATTCTTGAGAATCTGCTATGTCGGCCAGCGTCAGCCACTTCATGTCATAGTATGAATGGGCTGTTACATAGTTATGTTTTTCCCCCCCAAAAAATAAGTGATACCCCCGCTCTGCCATATTAATTGTATTTTTTGATGTGTTTTATATTGGTGGTAATAAATCTTTTGTGACGAAAAACCTGAATAAACAAAGTGGTAAACCTCTGTATTGAAGAGCCCAACAGGCCTGTTTATACATGAAATTGACAAATGGGATCTTTTAAAAAATAACAACAAAAGTCCAATTATCTCTGCTTGAAGACATCAGACAAGAATTGTTTTCCTTCATGCATCCTTCATCTTTATAGGATGTGCTACCATTGTATGAAGTTTCATTGAAATCCACCCATCAGTTTAGGACAAGTTGCGCTTACAATAACTCATGGACAGACAGATAGATGGACAGGGTGTTTCCTATATGTCCCCCCCAAACTTTTGTTTGGGGGGGGGGGATATAACTACAACAAAACACCAGAACATCCAGCAATATGTACTCTACATCTTTGACATATTGACCTACTATTGAGGACTGTGGCGAAAAAAACTGGAGCGCACCAAAGGGAATCCACATAGACACGAAGATACCGTCAAAAGTTGAGTAAGAATACCGGTAAGCGCATTAAGTTCTCATACTGAGGCAATGGTACCAACCATTGTTATTCCAATTAATGTTTAATAAAAATCTGTCCTGTAAATCTTGAAATATGTTGGTTCAAGGACCCACTGATTAAGGAACTCAATGGCACAGCAGTCATGTGATGACAGAAGGTACCTTTTGGAATCAGTGTAGAAATGTTGCCATTGTGATTGTGCTTTCCACGTTGGCCAAAATGCATAAATCATGAATATGACAAAAATATTTACAGTTATAATGAGCACCCTAAAGATAAATATAACAACAGCAGCAAAAGTACAAGACAGTAATTATTGATGACAGCTGAAGCTTATCCTCTGCACCCACACAGCAAGAAAATGTCAAAAGTGTCACTGTTTGGATGTGTTGTGATCAAACGGTACCATATTATTCCAATTCTGCTTTCAATTCAACACATAGCATTAATGAATGAGAGGCAGTATTTACCTGCTTTTAAATAAGCCACTAGAAGGCACTATGAGTCATGATCCTCGTCAAGTGACATCATCATAAGACTGTTTTTGAATGCAGAACAAAAACTGCTTAGTGTTCTTTTCTGAGAATTTTTTAAAAGGTCATATCAGGTCAGGTTCAGCAGCATTTACTGCTCCCAACTTGAAAACCAAGGCAGACCAGCAGCCCATCCCTTTTTTTCGAAAGTAGTCATCTATTTGCAACAGCCCGGTGAAACACCGGTGTGCTGGATCACGCTTGGAAAAACCATATGGCTGTTATGTCACAACTGATGCTCCCTCATAATGCATGCAACAGACCTCATGTCTCACTAAACAACAGCTCATGTGACAAAAAGTCATTGGAGCTGCACCCAAGGATTCTTTGGAGAGGCCGAGTATCACAGACATCCAGTCATCATCTTAGGTCAGTGGTTAGGATCCAGGTCTCACAACCATACAATAAGACTGGTAACACCAAAATCCTGAAGACTTGGTCTTTCATTTTCCTGCATATATATCTCTAAACATCTTTGCCCAGTGAATTCATGCCTTCATAAACTCTTCCCAGACATTTCTTGACCTCATAGGCCGAGCTTCCAGAGACAGGAATATCAGTGCCTGGATCTGTTGTCTTCTCGACAAGTTTGACATGTTCACTGTATGCAAACACACGTTTGATGGCTGAGTCCAGGAAGCCATTGAAAACCTGGATCTTAGTCTTGATCCAGGATAATAGCAAACCCAGAAACTCAGACTCTTCCCTCAGTGTCTTGAGTGCTACAATCAGGACATTCATTGAGCCACTGATTCAGCAAAGATCACAGCATCATCCACAAAGATAACGCCAGTGAACCTTTCCTCACCATCATCCAGGTCACTGGACACCATGACCTTAACCAATACCTAGTCCATTGAAGAGGGTAGGGTCCAGAAGACATCCCTGATGAACCCCAGAACTTACCAGGAAGAAGTCAGAGGACTCTGCCTCCACTGTGCACACTCAGTGCCTGTGTGTAGGCCGGCTATGATGTCCAGCTACTTATTAATTCTGAGGATATCCCACAGAACAGCTTGAGTAACTGGGGCAAATCCTTTGTGAAAACCAAAATATAGTGTAACAAAGCCATGCCAACATTTAAAATTTTCTGAAACAGCATAAATAAACATTATTATTTGAAGAAGTAAGGCCTATACAAGCCCTGAGGCCCATTGGGCTAGTCCCCAGATATCGTAGTGTCAAGCGGATGAGAATCTATAACAACCCTCAAATGGGATGCCAGTCTGTCGCAGGTTACTTTCCCAGCCTAGGGTGGCACCCATTTACAGCTGGGTGAAATGTGACGATGCAGATGAAGTTTCTTGTGCGAGGACTCAAACAGGTGGCTTGAAGCACATGCCTGGAATCAAACCCCAGTCTATATATTGATAGTTCAAATCCTATCCCACAGAGACACCTGCTCTGCCCCATTCGTTATTTGATAAGAAACTAAATCTGTCCAGTCAACCCAAATTGATGAGGTTCTTTTAGTGTTAGCAACACTGCATGACACACACACAACTACACACCTACACTGAGGTATGGAGGCAGAAATGAAGATATGCAAGTGAGTGAAGTTTGAATTAACAGTGTGCTGTTACCTTTGGTCCAGGAGGTCCGATTCTTCCTGGTTGTCCTGGATAACCCTGAAGAAGACAAAATGGTAATATTATGGTCCAACAAGGTCACTCAGAGAACGCAGACCTCCGCCAAGGTTTTAACATTTATCACCTGTGAAATCAATTCGTGAACATGAAGAATAACTTTGATTGGTATATATGGTTTATACGACTGTGAAAACAAACCACTGGACATTAAAATCATTTTTATTATGATAAATGAGCTTTTCCTCCTTTCATTTCTAATTTATTAATATTTAATTTACTTATATTCTCCATTATAGTGATACATAAACAACAAGTGCTGACATCAAGTCAAGTGCTGAGCTATTGGAGATAGCTCAAATCCATTGACAGCTTACTGAATGAGCATTCTTCCAGCTACATTTTGGTAGTGGTTGGACATTTCTGTTTCTATTAGATACCTTACAACAGCGTCTTACATACTGCCACCTGAAATTTTTCCATTTTGATCCACTGGATCCAGAAGACTTTCCGGATCTGGATGAAACTTTACCTGCTTATAGCTATTACCATCTTACGTAAGCATGAATAAATTCATCCTGATCTGTTGAGATGTCGCTGAGATGTACACATCTGAAAATGTTAAATGGGATTTCTAATGTTAAATTTAGATTGACACCAAATTCTTAATCCAGATCAGATCCAGATGAAACTGATAGTTGAGGGTCTCATCCTGCATGTACATACCAAATTTCATTCAAATCCGATGAGTTTTGACAGCGATATGATTTTTTAAAAAAGTTTTGCAGATTATAAAAGATAGGGATTTTCACCAGTGCATAGATTCTTACCAAAATTTAATGGGAACATCCTTGGGTGATCACCTACCCATCAAAAAAATTCATGTTCATCTCTCAAAAACTGTAGACAGGAAACTGTTCACAGACAAATAAATAAACCAACCAACAAACCTGCGCCAATGAAAACATAACCTCCTTGGCGGAGGAAATTATCACAAGTCATTTTTGATAAAGTGAAAACAATATGGGCTAATTTCCTGTCAATTGAAAACCAGAGAAAGCCTGAACCCCATGATGACAGCAACAGTGACACAATGATGTTTTTGTATTATGTCTACATGTAGATCCATGTGGGATCTGCTGTGGCGACCCCAAGTTGAAATTGGGAGAAGCCGAAAGTAGATTATTATAAGGTCTAATCCCATTTTATCATTTATCCTCACGTGGACCGGGAATCTGGCCTGGAAATTGATCACATCATAGTGTTGGACATTAAAATGCTATTAATTGGGCTCAAACAATCAATAATGAAGGTGTTCTCCTGGAGGAGGCATGAGCCTGAAAACCATCATCTGCATCCTCTTTTTGTGAGATATCAAGGTTTGTAGCGACGCAGCCAGAGGCGAACACTCTTGTGATCGCTTTGGTCTCAATGTTACTATGTATTTGTAAGTATGTCAGCAAGATATCCAGGTGGTTTTCTGGCCCTGTTAGTAGATAGGAAAATGTCTAATTTTATGGAAATGAGTTCAGATATTTTATTGTTTGTGAGGTTGAGTGTTTAAAAGCCCACGTAACATTTTCTCTACATGCCTGACAGATTGAAACATGGACTTGGAATCGCTGTACTCTCTGATCACTTTTACTGTAGTTTTTCCCCCTTATCACTATCATCCTTTAATGTGCAGCATTACTGATATTCAGTCAGTGTTCAGACTTAATTTTGACTATTTCTCTGTCATTGCTGTTTCTGTCTTTCTGCATTTTAACATGCTTCAATTGTCCACAATATATTTTACACCTGAATCAGAAACCCAGTCCCTTTGTGTATTTTAATTTAATCAAAATTTGGTTTTGAATTATTAAATCATGAATATAGACATGAAAGCCATTCAGAGTCCAAGCAGTGAAATCCAAACTGCTGTTGTACACAGAATAAAGAGAATTTATTTTCCCCTTCCTCAAAGCTGTGGAATTCTGACCTTAAATTATGAGCATTGTTTTCTGCATTTGAAACAGTGACTTACTTATTTATAAGTTTTACTCCTTGACAACAAAAGGTTCATAATAGTTACATTTGAAAAGGTTTTGTTTGAAAATGTTCAACTTCTTAGATCGTTTTGTGTCGTTAAATAGTTACTTTATGTAAGTTGTCTGGAGTTTAATCTTAAACGGAAAATCAAACCAAAAAAAAAACAGGATGGGAAGAGTCTCAGTGGACATGATGAGTGAGATTGTGTCTTACAGTGTATCCTTGCTCGCCCACATCTCCTGGCAATCCGGGCGCTCCGATCTGACCCTGTGACACGGGATGAGAAAGTCAGCTCAGACCATGGACTCTGCTGACCACAAACATGATTTATAACAAGTCTTTAAACAATGAAGTCACACTTTTAGTTTTTGCCACTGATGGGAAATCCAATCACTTTCCTGCTGATATATGTGGACAGTTTGTGCACAGTGGTAAACAACAATCCACTGCTTTGCATCCTGGGAAAGTACAAGAAGTTCTGAGCTACTTTACAGGATTTACATAATGGAGATTTTTTTTTCGCTTAATACCTTTGGTCCATCCAGTCCCTGTGGACCCTGTTTGCCTGCATCACCATGGGAACCCTGAACAGAAAAGATACAGCTGTGAGTCAACACAAAATATATTTTGAAATTTATAAATGTGATTATATATATATTGGGGTGTGTATGTTTAAAAACACGAAAGAATTTGCAAGTTACAAACTCCATTAAATATTTAAAAAAAGAGTTTAAGAAAAAGTTGAAAAAGTTGATTGTAGGTATCCGATACATGACAACACAAAGGCAGCTGCTGCTGATCACTCAATAATAGATTATTTAAAAAAATCTTTTCATATAAACTCCAAGAACACACCTAAAACAGTGAGTACACATTTTACTTATTTATATTTCATCAGAAAGTATATGTGCAAATGCTTGAAAATTTCATTCAAAAACATCATCTACTGAGTGATAATCAGTATGGTTTCAGAGCAAATAGGTCCACCTCAATGGCAGTAACGAAATTTGTAGATGATATATCGACTGCAATAGATAATAAAAAGTATACAGTGGGGGTGTTTATAGACCTAAGGAAAGCATTTGACACAATTGATCTTAGTTTACTATTGAGGAAACTGGAGAGATGTCGTATCAGAGGAATGGCACATACATGGCCAAAAAGTTATCTTGAGGATAGATATCAATATGTACAAATGAATGAAGTTAAATCTGAGATGACCAAGGTTATCTATGGGGTTCCACAAGGTTCAGTGTTAGGCCCAAAATTGTTTATATTGTAAATGAATGATATTTGTAAAGTCTCAAATTTGTTAAAATATGTTTTATTTGCTGATGACACTACTTTATACTGCTCTGGCAAAAATATGGAATGGCTTCTGAACACAATGCAAAGGGAAATGATCATTTTAAAGAAATGGTTGGATATGAACAAGTTAACATTGAATTTAAGCAAAACTAAGTTAATGTTATTTTGGAAATCGGAAAATTAATACACCAGTAAAATTATGATAAATGATGCTGAAATTAAAAGAGTTTATGAAACCAAATTTCTTGGTGTCATAATCGACCACAAGTTGTGCTGGAAATCACACATTAATAATGTCAAAACTAAAATGTCCAAAACCATTGCGATATTACACAGAACTAAAGACATTTTGGATCAAAAATCACTATATATATTGTACTGTTAAATCATTGTACCACACATTACCTACTGTGTGGAGATATGGGGACACGCATACAAATTTAACACAAATCCAGTTTATCTGTTCCAGAAAAAGGCTGTACGAATTGTAAATCGATCAGATTATTTTCAACCAACCAATGAATTATTTATTAAATTAAATGCTATAAAAATGTTTGATTTAGTAGATTATAAAACTGTCCAAATGATGCATAAAGCTCACAATAACTTGCTTCCTGAATGTGTTCAGAAGTTGTTCGAAGAACGTGAGAGCCAGTATAATCTAAGGGGAATATGTAGGTTTAAAAAAACCAACAGTGAGGACAAACATCAAGAGCAGATGTGTGTCTGTCAAAGGGGTGAACCTGTGGAATGGTTGTGATGAAGAACTAAAAATGTGTAGTACACTTTGTGTTTTAAAAAAACATTTAAGAACAAGATGGTAAACAAATACAAAACTCAGATGTGATCAGTCTGTTAGTGGAAATTATTTGCAGTTCTGATATGTTTTTGGTTTTGTTTATGAGGTGCTTTTATATTTGCAAATAGGGTAGGTAATACAAGCTATAGCTTCAACCTACACCTTTTCGGTCAATAATGTATTTGTTTTTTTATTTTGTTATTTATTGATCTATGTTATTTATGGATTGTAGGTGCATATGTACAATTATGTCCAAATAAACTAACTAACTAAACTAACTAACTAAATAACTCTTAGATATTGAGCAGCTTTTCAAAGCTTTAGGCACATTAAAAGTGTCTAACATTTTTCCATATAAATACATTCAAACAGAAATCTGAAACCCGATTTATAAACATGCAAGGTTTACAACAACATTGAATTTATTCTTGAAATACTAGATTTTTTTTAACTTGTTTTAGTAAAATAAAATTTCTGCAACGTGGTAAAGATTTATAGAAAATATGACAGAAATCTGAAGGTTGTTTGCAGTGTTACAGTCATTATAGTCATTATTTAAAAAATGGGGGAATCTGAGTTTGAAAGTTTTTAGCCAAAGTGTGAGTAAACTTATGACCAACTATATCTAACACAGGTTCATAGCGAGCATTTGTAGAGAGGTGGGTCTTTTTACATGAAAAGTGGGCATTCTTGTTGGTTGTAAATCCCCTAATTTGAAAGTTATGAAAATAAAGATCACCTCACAGCAAAGTTTACTGTCCCAGGTGCAAAATAAAATGTCATGCAGAAGTTTTTTGTATTTTTTTTTATCAAGTACAAGTTACAACACCAACAATGGTCAGGGGTAGGGATGGGAATTGATGCGATCTTATCGATATTAAAGCAATTATCGATACTGATCATCGGGCTGATTCCTTGTTGATTCCGTTATCGATTCCTGATCACTTTTCCATGTGGAAAAATGTAGAGCAACATGGGTTTTCAGCGTCTATGCAGCTGGTTTCCTTGTTGCTAGATACAGAATTTGGTGTCAAGACGGCAGACATGATGTCATGACGCTTGAATTTTTGCAACACTGAACAGTCAGAAAAACATGGCGACATTGATAAGAGGCACTGATAACGTCTGAGGCACACGATTCTGAAGGACAGAAAAATTTGGAACCGGTTCTCAAGTGGAACTGGTTCTTGAGTCCCATCCCTCATCAGGCGTGGTCTGTTCCTTCGTTCATCCATGGGAAATTAAGCAGTTAAAAGATTTAAATTATGTCATGAGTGGAACGCTGACTCCATTTGAAAATGATAGATACAGCCGGTGCAATGCAAATTAATATTTACTGTAGATTTACTGATAAAGAAAACTGTTTAGTTAATCTTAGTTATGTTGATAGCACAACTGTTTCCACTGGTGTGGAAATAGTTGTGGAAAAGAGAAGAGGTCAATGGTGGTGATCAGTGCTGCTCTGGACAATCTGAAAGTTTTCATATAATGTGGTATAATGTTGTATATTTATGGTGATATTGTGTACCGTGTCATTTAAAGGTGTTTAAAGTAGAGTTATTGTGTTCTGCAGGAGTGCAATTATTGTTATTATGTTAATTAGTATGAATACAGGACATGTTATACAAATAATGAATGTTTGTGAGTGCAATGGTAAGAATATTTTCATGAGGTGAAAGATGGAATATTCCATTCAACGCGCAGCAGTTCACTTCGCCTGGCATGCAATCTGCCAACACACCACTGAGGTCCGCGAGAGCCGGACCGGAGCGAAGCCAACAATCGCGGGAGGAACTTGTCCAGTTCTTTGTTTGATAGTGCTTCTACCACCGCTAAAGATGTCCCCGCAAAACTGCGTGAGCTTCTAATTGAATGCATTTTTACGAACTGGTGGCGGATAGTCCAAAAAAATACGCGGTGTGTTACGTCATCATGCAATAGTCCGAAACGGATAGTCTAAAAAAAAAATGCACGGTGTGCTGACGTCATTGTGCAATGGGGCAAAGAATGAATGTCATGTGACATACAATCCACCAATCAAATGACATGGATTTATTTAGGTGTCATATAAAGTATAATGTTGGCATCAGTTAGCTGTGTAAGTGACTATTATTGTTGTGTATATTCTCCTACTTGGTGCAATTTTGAACTTCTGACTGAACCTCACCGTAGTGTTTCTAAATGGAAATGGGTTAGCGTGTGTTTTGTGTGTGTGTGTGTGTGTGTGTATATATGTTTGTATGTGTGTGAGAGAGTCCTTAACCTTGACACCTTTACTCCCTCTTGGTCCTGTAGAACCTGCGTCACCACGAGGGCCCTGAAATAAAACAAACAGTAATAAATTATTTAGAATAATATATGTTGGTTGTCAGATTTGTTGCATTTCTGTAGTTTTGTTTGTTTGTGTAATCATTTTTGAAAAAATTTAATTTGATACTTCCAATAATTTGCATTTAAATAATGCAGGTAAAAGTTAGTGTTTGTGTTCACGATGTCTTTTGAAGAAATAAAACTTTAAGAAGTGGGGTTTTTTTGTTACTTTTTTCACAAATTTCCAATTTTTGAAAATCATGTTTCTGATATTTTATTTCCAAATAACTCATCCTATCATATCCAGCTCACAAATAATCTTCCTCCTATTTTAGTTTCCATTATATCTTAAGTACAGCCATAGTACAACTATTTAAGTCAAAGTGTGAACGACAGGAGTTATTTTGAGTTATCTCACAGTTTCACCGGGCGCTCCGACTCCTCCACGAGGTCCCACAACACCAACATCGCTCTGTGGACACAAAGAATCATTATACCATCAAGTAACCCATCACACAACCCACGTTACCGATCAACAAACTCACTGAAAGGATTTGAACAAATTTAAACACAAAAATTTGCAAAAACTATTTTAAACTTACAATCTGTGAGCATTTACCTTCAGACCAGGCTCTCCACGTTCACCTGGGTCTCCAGGAAAGCCAGGTTCTCCCTGTTAAAGCCAAAAGGAAGTAACAAATATATATTTAAATATCAGCTACCAACATTTAATTGAGAACATTTTTTATGATTATTATTTTTAATCAAATTATTTCCTGTACTATTATCATGATGCATCATGATGCATGAATGTAATTATCCACATATTCTTCAGTGCTGTTTTTTTTAAAGTTATATAAAACAATCAGCTACAAATAAAAATTTGTTCTCTGTGGGGTTTTTTTTCCATTTTTGAAACAATTGAAATTGACATCAGTTTGATGCACATCTTCTGCTCACTCACTGAAAAACACAGGAGCAAACTCTGCCCACTACCTCTTTTATTTGATTATTTGAAAATGAGATTTGTAATTTAAGTGATTAGTTAGGGTTTTGTTTTTTTTAACTGAAGTGAAATAAAATCTCACATTGGAATTTTTTTAATAGGAATGTATGGACAATTCAAATGGGACAAGTATAAAAACATTTTGAAAAAATTATGGTCATGTAGGGATGCAATTCCCCATGTGTGGCTGTGATCTTAGCATCACAACATACTTATTCTAATAAATATTCACCTTCACACATCACAATCCCTACATACGCAAACACACACACACACACACACACACACACACTGTCAGAGAGCAAGTTGCTATAACAGTTGGAAGGTCATATATACCTTTACACATGTACAGGTATGTACACTCACAGAAATAGACATTTCACGGGTGCAGTGACAGACAGATGAACTAAATACAAACAGGTAGACCAAAATAGACATACGTAACTGCTGCGTATGTAGGGATTGTGAAGTGTGAAGGTGAATATTTATTAGAATAAGTATGTTGTGATGCGTAGATCACAACCACACATGGGGAATTGCATCCCTACATGACCATCATTTTTTCAAAATGTTTTTATACTTGTTTCATTGCTTTTTTTTGAGTGCCGTTCAGGGAAAG
>OMMV01144390.1:0-12618 GCA_900302635.1 Chatrabus melanurus
TAGAGTTTCTAACCGTTAAGTGGACATGCAATATGTATCAGTTGCTAAATGATTTGCATGGTTTTAAACGGATTTTTTTGTTGTAAACACTGCAGCCCCCGCCCGCGGGGGGGCTCGGGTTGTAGAGGTTAATACACAAATTCTACTTAAATAAAGCTCAAGTGTGAGTGTAAAATCTCTGCTGATTGTCTCTTAAATGCATCTTTAAGTGCCGCCATACTTGAGATAAACGGCGGGAAACTCTTTTCCCAGAGAATATTACTGATGTCTCCATTCGCATGGGATTAATATAACCTGAGGTCATTTCTACGGATCGTTTTACAGAAGGTAAATGGTGCCAGAATGTTTACTGACACGTGAATGTGCATTCAGTAAAAATGACTTAAATGGTGCATTCGGACGGGATAAAAATCACTGATGAAATCTGATAATTACTTTACCCCTGCTCCCCGTATAAAATGAATCCCATCTGAACAGGGCTTTAGTGCAACAAAATCAAGAACACATGCGGATGATCTTGGTTCTTTTTGAAATAACACCTATAGAGGTACTCGTTGTTGCACATTCAGTACCCATTCGTGTATTATTCATTTCAGTATTTCATTTATATGTTTATGTATACACATGTTCATTCATTTGAAAATCTGTACAAATAAATGGTTGAATGCATGTGGACATGTTGCATTTGTTTCTCCTTCTTCTTTCAGCTGCCCCCGTTAGGGGTCGCGATAGCAGATCATCCATCTTCATCTCACCCTGTCCTCTGTATCTTCCTCTGTCACACCAACCACCTGCATGTCCTCCCTGACTACATCCATAAACTTCCGCTTTGGCCTTCCTCTTCTCCTTCTGCCTATACTGGCTCAATCCTCAGCATCCTTCTCTCTATATACCCTGGGTCCCTCAACTGCACATGTCCAAACCATCCCAATCTCACCTCTCTGACTTTGTCTCCAAACCATCCTACCTGTGCTGTCCCTCTGATATGTTCATTCCTAATCCTGTCCGTCCTCATCACTCCCAAAGAAAATTGCAGCATCTTCAGCTCTGCCACCTGTTTTTTTTTTTTTTAGCCCCACCGCCTCTAAGCCGTACATCATAGCTGGTCTCACTACTGTCTTGTAAACTTTCCCTTTCACTCTTGCAGATATCCTTCTGTCACAAATCACTCCTGCCACTTTTCTCCACCCACTCCACCCACTTGCGCTTTCTTCTTCACCTCTCTAACACACTCTCCATTACTTTGAACAGTTGACCCAAGTATTTAAACTCATCTACCTTCACCACCTCCACTCTTTGCAACCACACTATTCCACCGTGCTCCTCCTCATTCACACACGTGTACTCAGTCTTGCTTCCACTGACTTTCATTCCCATTCTCTACAGAGCATATCTCCACCTCTCCAGGCTAGTCTCAACCTGCTCTCTACTCTCACTACAGATCACAATGTCATCTGCAAACATGTTAGACCATGGAGACTTCTGTCTGGTCTTGTCTGTCAAGCTGTCCATCATCATTGCAAACAAGAAAGGGCTCAGAGCCGATCCTTGATGTAATCCCACCTCCATCTTGAAAGCATCTGTCATTCCTACTGCACATCTCATCACTGTCACACTGTCCTTGAACATATCCTACATCACCCTCGCATTCTTCTCTGCCACTCCAGACTTCCTCATACAATACAACCGTTCTCTTGGCACCCTGTCATAGGCTTTCTCTCAATCCACAAACACACAGTGCTCCTTCTGGCCTTGTCTGTATTTCTCCATCAGCACTCTCAGAGCAAACATTGCATCTGTAGTGCTCTTTCTCTGCAAGAAAACATATTGCTGCTTGCAGATCTTCAACTCTTTTCTAAGCCTAGCTTCCACTACTCTTTCCCATAACTTCATGCTGTGGCTGATCAACTTTATGCCTCTGTAGTTACTGCAGCTCTATACATCACCCTTGTTCTTAATAATCGGTACCAGTCCACTTCTTCTCCACTCATTAGGCATCCTCTAACTTTCCAAGATTTTATTAAACAATCTGGTTTAAAACTCCACATTTGTTGCACTCATCCATTATTTTGAACATCTTTGTTAACAAAATTTGATTCCAAGCTTTGGCCCTTGCATACTTTATTTATAACCAAAGCAACACCATTAGTTGTCAAAAAATGGCCATTTTTGAAAGTGAGAACATGGTGACACCTAATTGAAAATTCACAGTCAGTTGGAAATATTGTACTCAATCGTAAGTTCCCTTTCTTTTGATCATGATTCCAGAACCTGGACGACTCAGTGAAACAGATTTCTTTTTCTCCCCCCCCAGGTGTTTTCTGCAATTTTTACCATGTCTAACAACTCATGAAGCAAACAGAGTTTTTACATGCCAATGAGTACTTGAAGGAGTGTCTACATCCATTCATGGCTGAAGATGGGAGTGGAAAGCAGGCTCTTGCATGTGCATACAATTTCACGATGACTGACATTTATAATGTACTCTGGGTAAAAGAGTGCATATGCCCATTTCTGCCTTTGTGTGCATGTACAGTTTTAGTCGTGCATCTACACAGAGTACTACAGTACTACAGTATTATAATATTAAAGATTGTAATCAAAAATATCCCATACACAATGAGGTGATGATACCATTTTCAGATCACTAATGACATGTTTCCACTGATACACAGAAACAGACCTGGAGCTGTTGCATGCTGGCTGGGATAGCCTGGCACAGTGTGTGTTGTGTTTTCATTGCAGGGACCTGGCACTGCACGGGCATTGCTTTTGCAAGGTTGCCATACCCCATTGAGGGTGTGCCAGTGTCACCTGTGTTGTGGCCCTCACTGGACTCAAACTCAATCACGGGCAAGGAAGGCAGGTATTCTAACCACAAGCCTCTAGTATCTGTTGCTAGAACATATTTTAGCATGGCCGAGTGAGGTTTTACTCACTGCACAGCACCTCCTGCTGGCCACAGTTACACCAGCCTCCTTTGGCTTCCCTCTGTCCGAGTTACAAACAGATCTCCCGCTATGGTCATGGTATGGCTTGCTCCTATTACCAGTAGAAATGCTTATAGTACCACAAGTTATAGTGCAGTTCCAAGGGACTAGTTAAAATGCATCATAAGAAACAATCTGTTTCTTTAAAACAACTCTGGGCACATGCACTGTTGCTGTGTGTCGCCGCATCCACCACACCATGGAACCACCCCAGGTCCTGGATGGCAGCCAACCAGGCATTTCAGCTATCCATTCCCATCTCTCAAAAGTAGCTATCGATCTGCCGTAGCTAGGTGAAAGGTGGGCATCCATCTGCCATTCTCCAGCCACTGGGATCCACAACACTAAGGCACCTGTGTGCTGGATCATCCACAGAGAAATGTGCCACATGGCCAAAATAACATAGCTAACACTCCCTCACAATGCCAGTGATACTTCTCATCTGAGTCTCCCCAAATAACCACTCATTTGACACAAAGTCATTCCAACAGTCCATAATGATCCTCCGAAGAGGCCTAGTACCAAAGACATCCAGTCGTCACCTTAAGTCACTGGGTAGCGTAAAAGTCTCACAACCATACAGTAAAACAGGAAGCACCAGGACCCTAAAGACTTGGGCTTTTGTTTTCCTGCAAAGATAATGGCATCACCAAACACCTCTGCCCAGCGACCTCATGACTCCATAAGCTCTTCCCAGGTGTCTTTCAATCTCAAAGGCAGAGGACCCAGAGACATGAATGTCACTGCTGAGATAAGTGAACGTCTCTACAAGTTAAACACTTTCTCCGCATACAGATACACTTCTGATGGATGGTCCAGGAAGCCTGAATCTTATTCTTGAGCCAGGATAATCACAAACCTAGACACTCTGACTCTTCACACAGCTTCTCAAACTTTCCAAAGCACCCAAGCCGCTGGTTTCCACAACCCTACCCTACACCCAGTCCATGCAAGCATTGAACAATGTAAGAGCCCGGACACATCCCTGACAAAATCGTTTTCACTGGAAAAAATTCAGAGCTTCTGCCTCTGTTCCGTACAGCACTCACAGGTTCTGTGTATAGGCTGGCTATGACATCCTGCAACTTCTCTGAGAGTTGGTAATTGCCACTTTCTTCTCCAAAAGGTGAGGAGATGAGGTGCAGTATGGTAGCTGAGCAGTCCATCTGCTTGACAGAGTGGCTCAGCATGTCTCTCAAAACAAGCATTAGTTTAGATACAGACTTCCTTGACATACATCAGGGAAGTCTGAAATGAGCATTTTTGGGCTTAAATTTAGCTTATAGCAGCGGCATTTCTACATTCACGGACACAGAATTTTGAGACTTGGAGAATATTTAACACAAAACCCCAACCATATGTAGCTGTAAAAAGTAGATACAACTGATTTTGCGTAACATGACCCTTTTAAGCCCCGGGGGGAAAGCAGAATCTCATCCATATTGGTGGCTATTTGGCGCTGCACTGTTACTAACATGCCATGTTAACTCGATCATATTCGTCCATTCAAACATTGTGTTGCTTTTTTCAGAGAGAAAAATGTCGAAATGTCACATGCGTCTTCAGCAAATTAGAATGCACAATCACAATGTGGTGAAAGAAGAGATCAAGTCATGAAATTATTTTCAATTGCCTTTTGTAACAGAATCCATTCCTTTGCGGGTTCCCCTTTGGAGCCTTGGTGGGGGTCTCAACCCAGCCTGGAGGCAAATGTGAATTTAGCATGCAACCCCATCGCCAGCTTTCGACACTCCCTGTACTGTTAATTCATCTCAGATGCACATCATGGAGCACACATCGGCTTGGTGCTAGATGCAAACAAAATTATGCAATGAGAAGGAATTTAATTCACCACTGGTTAACTTTATTTGATCTGCAAGTGCCCCTGAAAAGATGTTCATAAAATATTCATTTCAGGTTTGTTTACAAACTCTCCAGGCAGAAAAGTGTTGACTGAGGAACTGTCAGTGTGTTTGTTACTGAGTGAGCTGAATATTGTGGGTATAAAATGATTGTAAGGCAAGACAATTATTTACAGATCAATTATATTAGCTCAAAAAGTTTGCTTTCCTGGTGTTTGATTTGATCAATAATTCAATAACTTTGTCATATACATTACATACAGAAAGCAGCTGAGGTGCGTTACTGTATGTTCAACAGTGCAAATCAAAGCCTTGGCCTGCCTCCTTCTCAGCACTGTAAAACCCCAGAAGTTATTTCAACTCAAACATTTTGAGGAAATTGATAACCTCAAACCATTTCAGTTTAGTTAAAAAAAATTCAACCATCAAAACTTATTTTTAATTAAATAAAATTAACTTCATTAATTTTTGTTGAATTTCAATGACAAAAATAACACAGTGTCCTAATAGTTTTAAGCATTTTGCACATTCAGCTATAAGTCAGGAAGTGATCCCACGAGCTTTTGTTTTGTGGACAAACAAACTGTTCTACCTGTTCTGTTATTTTCTTCTATCTCTATTTTTTGTCCTTTAAAGGCAAAGGTCTCTGTCTTGACAATATATAACGCATGGTCTGTGGCGCATCGTGCAAGTTGATTTAGGGTGTGTCTGCCCACACATTGCTACTTACGTGGTGAGAAATCTCAGCGCAAACCAGGGCGCTGGGCGCAAAGTGGTTGGGACAAAGCCACCTCATTAGTGGCGGGCCTGTTGTGGGTAAAATATAAAATCAGTCAATCGTAGTGGCGCCTGCCTTTGCTTTCAAGACACAACTGCACCAAGTGATTGCGCATTGCTATAAAGAGGGTGCACTCAGAAGTGAGAGGTTTTCTGGTGAGTACATGAATTTGTGCGCGCAACACGAGTGTGGAATTGGCAAGCAAAATAGACATAATGCTGCAAGTGTAGTGCCTGCTATGGCAGTTGGATTCACACCTTTTGTATCCACTGCTATGTATGATGATGACTGTTCACTGACCATTGTGCATGAGCCATGCACATAAGATGCAACTGTTTGCACCTTTGAGATGGACCTCAAATGTAAGCTCCTGAATGAATGGAAGTATCAAGACCCATCACGTGCAGTGCATTTTAAGGTAAGTTAAAAACTGTTGACTCTGATGGGAAATGTTGTGTGTGCTGTTTTGCGCTGTGACACAGATGGATTGAATGAGTTTCCTTTTTCTATTAAGGTTGAGGGTGCTATTAGTGTTTGGAATATGTTTCTCTATCAAAGAATAGATTGTTAGCCTATCTTAATGATGTATTAACAGCAGTCTGTGCTTTTGTTTCAAACCATATTTAAAGTCCGAGCCCCCTATGAAAATTGAATTTCCTCCTGTTTATCCACCCAGTCTCCACCCAGCCCCTGCTTGCCACAGCCATGCCACAGGGAGGAAGAGAAGTGGCGTAAAATATGGTCCAAACGTATTTGGTTTAATGGCTGTTTTCAGTTCAGTTTTGATGTATGTACCAGCAGGGTGTGCATGCCTCATGAACCGACTTATGTAAGGCGCATCTGAGTGTTGCGCCATTAAATACCACAAATACACTACGCTGGACACTGGTTTTTGTTGATCTATGGCACAACACATTCTCCTGTCAGACAATATCAACAAACCATCACTGCACCTGACCGTGCCTGACTAACACAAGACTGTTTAGTGAAGATGGAAGTTGGTCTTAAAGGATAAAGCTGGCGGATTGATCGCCAGCACTCATGTATATCATAGTGTCCCGAGAAAACTGCTTTAAATCATAACCTCATTAGAAGTTGGAGGGGGATCAGTGCCTGGCTGTGAAGACTACAGGTGAGTTTGATCACATTTAATATTTCAAATTAGTTGACAGACTTTATGCACCACTAATTAAGTTTATTTTAGGTGATTAAAATCTTTATTGCTGCTTGACGCTTAACATGTAGACAGCTTCCTTACGAAGGGTATCCTAAGTAAAATGTGCCAAATCAAAATGCGCATCCATTTCTAATCTGCTGTGGCAACCCAAGGCAAAATGGAAGCAGCCAAAAGATACCTTTGATACTTGTTTGAGTTGGATGGGTTTGAAATAATCAGTTTCCTTGAACTGTTTGAGTCGGACGAACCTATCAGGTTTTACGGTCAACACACAACATGGAATGTTCACAATGATTTGAGTAAATATAATTTGAATCCAAAATATACTATTCAATGAATTCCTGTATAACCATTACATTTGAATATTTTGTATAGTTCTTATTGCCATTTAAAACAAGGAAGTGTTAAACCAATGGCACCTTGAAGTGTTCCAGAATCTTCCTTTATGTGTTACATTTTTTTTTTGTGCATGGTCACTGCATTTCTTTACACAACACACATCGTTCCTTTGTACATTTGTACACTTATTTAGCATCGCTGTATGACGATGGCAAATCAGCAAACAGCAGTCCTTGTAAGGACAGTCCTGAGGCAGAGGCGGAGCCTATTCTGAGGGGGCAGGGATGGTTGTTGTTGTGCATCATAAGTGAGCATGCTCGCAGCTCTGGTCGCTGTCGTGACTGTCCTCATTGGCTAAGGAGTCCGTCGAGTGGTGGAGCGCCACGATGCCGGAGAACTCCGACGGCAGCAGCGTTCCCTTTTTCACATTAACCAGTTCTTTCTCTCGAGCTGCTGCCCCCTGCTGGCCGCCTTTCACTCGTTTCCATTTCATCCTCCTGTTCTGGAACCACACTTTGACCTATGGAGTGAAATAAGCGGAAAATGTTAGATTCATTGCTTTAATATAATGCAGATAGTCACAAACCAGTCCAGAGGCTTACTGGTTGCTTTGTCTAAATGTTTGGCAGCTGTTCCTGCAGCAGCAATTACGTGTGACTGTAATACTCCATCTGCCATTCGGCATATACCTGTTTTTCCCTGACTCGACAGCCTCAACTGTATTTACGTCTCTCAGAGTGATGATTAAGCTGTTGCTTAAAAGGGTTTACACATCAAGTAGCAGGGCCCCAGGAAGGGGCTGGGTGGGTTGGAGGGGGGGGGGGTCGTTGAGAGAGAGCTTGCTCCTGTCATGTCATGTGAGTTTATTTTTGGGCAGTGTCATTCCAAGGGGGCCCGGTCACATGGCCAGGAAGTTAGTTGATGTTTGTCTTAAACATCAGGTGCCTACGCTGTGCCCAGTAGGATTTCTTTACAAAATTTGGGGCATTTTCTGAGAGCAGGACATGCCACATCAAGAGATTTATACAGTCAAGATAAAATGTAGAATTTGATTGTATGAAGTAAAACATAAAAATTAAAAAATTATGCTAATGTTAAGAGGTTTCTT
This sequence comes from Chatrabus melanurus, assembly GCA_900302635.1. Taxonomy (NCBI): domain Eukaryota; kingdom Metazoa; phylum Chordata; class Actinopteri; order Batrachoidiformes; family Batrachoididae; genus Chatrabus; species Chatrabus melanurus. The sequence goes on from OMMV01144390.1 coordinate 8,255, forward strand.
GAAACGAGTATAAAATTTGAGTGTTAGGTCTAAACCCTTTGTTCCCAACCTGGGTTCCGAGTCCCCTGGGGGGGGCACCAAAGGTCATGGGGAGCACAAAGTTTTGTCTGCTCTGACCTTGTCAAAATTAGAAGTGCACATGTTGATGCCATAATAACCAGGGGTGGGTAGTAGCGTTCTACCAGTTATGCACATAAGTTAAAAAAAGCCATTTTTTAGAGGAATGAGCACTTTTCGTGTTCCTTTTCTAAAAACATTATTTTACTCTTACTCAAGTAATTTTTTGAGCCAGTAATCTACTTTTTACTGAAATACATTTTTCGTTGCAGCAGTCTGCTCCAAATCGCGGGGGTGGCTGCACGTGACAAGCCACCTGATGACGTGAATGCGATAAGACAGAACAAGAAGCAGCAAGTGGCAATCCCTGTCCACATCCGAACACGGTTTTTATACCCAAATCTCAAAGAAAACCACCACAAAAACTTTTACGCAGTGGAGCGCTTGCTGCACCCTGAAACTCTGTAATCGCCGCTTTTAAAAACTCATTTTACAGCCTCCACAAGCACGTTAGGTTCACATGAAAGCAGAATTATAGTCTGCTTCATAAATGGCTAAGACAGGGCCAAATAGTTTATTTGCCAAGTATCGCTAGTGTCATTCACGGTTATGATGACCTAAAATCGTAATTTTAATTGCATATTCATTTCGGACTTGGACGGCATTGTGGTGGAGTGCATGGAGCGCACAGTTTAGTCCCGCTGAACCCAAATTGCAAATAAAAGGGGAAAACGTGTGCACAAGCTGAAAACGGGCATCACATGTGATGTTTTCTGCAGTTTTAAGACTGTCAGCACATCAGCAGTGCAACACAGTTCAGCCAATCACACAACGGATATTCCTGTTTTAATTATTCTGACACAATCCCAAAATGCATAGTGCAGCTCAACCGTTGCGCAAGTGCATGTGCATGTGAATGTTTTCCTTCGCTGGAGTAATAATAGTCCAAACCGGAGTCAGTCAGCATACATGAGCCCATGATTACACAAGCGGGGTTAAGCAGGAGGAGCTGGCACCCCCCCCCGCTCCCAGGTTTTAGAACAGTGGTTCCCAAAGTGTGGGCGGCAGCCCACCAGGGGCTCATGAAGGTACTGCAGGTGGGCCATGAGAGATCATTAAAAATAAATGGGGAAAACATCTTGGATTTTCAATTTTGTAAAAAACTTTTAAATAACAAAAAAAAAAAATTGATTATTTTTAAAAAGTAATAAAACAAAGCCATGGAATTGGGCCCTGGCATTGTTGGAATTTTTTCTTTTACTTGAGTCATTTTTTATGGCAGTAATTGTACTTTTACTTGAGCATAGATTATCAGTACTTTACCCACCACTGATACCCACAGCGCCGCAGAGGAGCTGCCGACTCAGATGGAGGAAGACTGCCGAACCTTTTAACAAGCCAGTCGCTATTCTGCTGAATGAACCGGGGTGTCTGAGCTCTTTGGACTGTTATAACCACTTCAACAAGGAATAAGAAGCCGACAGAGCGGCGCAGGGAGTTTAAGGAATATTTATCGAGCTAGACCAGCGGGATGAAGAGCGGGATGAAGAGCCTGGTGACCGGCGAGGAACTGGGACCAGCAGTTGGAGGTGACCAGTGAGTTTGTGGCCACTGGAGGAAACTCTGTACTTGATGTTCTTCTATGTTATGACAAATGCCCGTGGATGCTATGTTAGCATGCTAAACTAACCCTGAAGCAAGGGACTTGTGCTAGTTAACAACACACACATTCAGTAAGAAAAATAATACTTCTGCTTGGATTACAGACCTGTCACATTTCTAATGACATTTGCCTCCAGGTAGAGTGAAGCAAAGCAAATATGACAAGAGAAAGGAGAGGGATGTGTACCAGGTGCAAGAAAGGAAGGAACAGAAAGCTGAGTGCAAATGGCATTTCTTACTACGAGTGCCTGTCATCAGCAAATCAACACAATGGCGCCTATGCAACTGGTCAACATGACAGGGGTGCCATCAAAACTAGGCTGCCCCGCAGCAGGTCACAGAGCCCCAGCAATAGAAGTGGTGACGGTGAGGAGTGCAAAGGACAAATAAGAGAAAACTCTCACAGTATGCAGTGTGAATCATGCCTCCAGTTGTTTCACTTGGCATCATGCTGCAATATAAATGTGGCCAAATCTAACACCCTCAAGGACAACGACCTCCTTGACATTGTCAGGTGGCTTTGTACTACATGTGAAAAAAACATTACGCAACTAGTGGCTGATTTGAGTGACATCAAATCCAGGCTAAGTGTTTTGGAGCAGGGCAGACATTTTGAAGATATGATCAAATCCAAAGTACATGAGTGTCTTCAAGAACAGGCAGAAACTGAGAAAAGGAAATCACATGTGATTATTCACAGTCTACCTGAACCAAACTCAGAGACGGAAGAAGCAGATGGTAAGATGCGCCCCGCCACAGCACAGGAGAGGAAGATGGTTAACCTCAACATGTTAACTGAACTCAAAGCTACGGACGCAGTATTACGCAATGAAGTCAGTGATGTGGACAGTGTGTTCAGACTTAGCAAAAGCAGAACCGATGGTAAATTCCACATGCTACGCATAAAATTAAAAGACATCGAGGTCAAAAGAAGATTGCTTAGTATTGCCAAAAGCTTGAGAGGAGCTAACATTCCATGGCAGAGGAAGTTGTTCATAAACCCTGATTTGACTCTAAACCAAACAGAACTAAACCAGAAGACACGCAATGAACTTAGCAGAAGACGCGACGGCTGTGAAATAGATTTAGTCATATGAGATTTCAAGGTAGTTAAGAGCAATACTCCTCATCACCTGGACTCCAGACCTTCTCGAGGTCTACCTTCATCTGAAGGGATTAGGGACTAAGGATTAGGCACACATGATGAGCCAAATGAATCCCATAAATTTGACTGAACTCTTGAGTTGTCACATCATCACAATGAAGAGACATTAACTTTTGCCAATAAGAACCATGTGCATAAGCCAACAATAAGTTGTATGTCTACTAACTTTGTAAGTCTGCTTATAGCCCATTCACACTCTACGATTAGCCCGGAGTTTGCCGACAGAGAGTGAAAGTTGATTAACGTCTACCAGCGCCGAGGTCCGCCAGACCCCACAGGAGCTAAGTCAACGTCAGTTGGGCAACGCTGATGTTCATCATGGTCCCAGAAAAATTTTCAACATGCTTAAAATCTTCGACATTCATGCTAAAACGCCAGCAAGAGTTGAGCTCCACTACAACTACATTACATCCGCTAGTACTGTTCTGTTCGCCTCCACTGGCCTCCACTGGCCAACGTCAGAGGCTTGAATGGACGCAGCCCAACGTAGCCCCCTTCCCCTGGAGCGAGCCTTCGCTGGCGTTTCACAGAGGTTTTTTGAGAATCTGCTGCATCAGCCAGCGTCAGCCACTTCACATCATAGTGTGAATGGGCCATAAGGAAGCACAATGAACTTTTAGTCAGAGTCCATGAATTAAAACTGCACCTTATATTAGGAAATGAAACATGGTTAAAACCTAATGTGCTTGATTCTCTGGTAAATATTCCAGGTTGTTACCATTTTGGAGCTGACACTGCTGAGGTGTGTGGTGGAGTTTTTTTTAATAATTTGAATGCTGAAATATTCACAGAATTGACTATTATGAATGTAAAAGATACTTTATGGCTTTGGTTGAAAAACAGTGATTATCCTGACAACTTAATAGGAGTGGTTTATAGAAAAGGTGATTATCCTCTACACCACTTCATCATGTAACTGTATAACTGGTGATGCAACAGACAAAAGTTGCACTATGCACAGTTTCTCCAACCACAACTAGAAAAGCCTATAACTCCTTCAGAGTTGTCTGGGTGTCTTGTAGTACTGCAGATAGGTGAAAGTATTGTGGGTTTGATGAAACAAGCATGGAATTTCTACCACAGTTAGTACATACCATAAGGTTTATTTTCAGATATGAGGCCAAGTTGGATTTGACCTCTGAGGACCATGAGAGGTCAATGAAGGGTTACAAAGGGGTCAAAATATAAAATTCCTCCAATCATATTGAAACATATACCATATTATTTGCCTGATCATAAAGATTCTAAAAAGGTATAGTTTGGACTATCTGTGACTGAATGTTATGGAGTTATGGGGAAAAAACAGCAAAAAAGGTGACAAAGGTTATTTGCAGTTTGTATAGGGGTCAAAAGTTAAAAGTTGCTCCAATTTTGGTATAAAGTGATGCAAATTACTGGTTGAGCTTATGGGATTAATAAGTTGAATAGTTTTGACTGTGTTGATTGCTTGGTCTCGTAAATAAAGGTCAAACAAGGTCAA
>OMMV01144455.1:0-10466 GCA_900302635.1 Chatrabus melanurus
AAATTCTTTTTTTTTTAAAGAAAATGCTTTTATTTGAAAATAATGCTAATAAAAACATACTGAGTAAAATAAATGGTGCAATACACAGTGCAAACTGGTCTACCTTGGCTCTTCAGATCATCTTATGAGTCAGTTAATCAATTCCTCACAAGTTGAACTTTCTGCAGGAATTTTTTTAGATGAGTAAATCTCCAAAAACTCCTCAGAGATCCCTGTGAATGGATGAGGAAAGCAGCTATGTAGATTTTAAAATACTTAAAAAAAAATTTTTTTTTAAACTGTTTCGATGGCCAGAAACAGACAGAAAACTCCTAACAAATATATTTGGGTACTCCCACCGTATCCATGGGTGCTTGGACACTAATGAGGAGTTGTGAGGTGATGTGCACGAAGTCTGTTGTTGCGAACAAAAAGTAGTTACGTCACCACCTACTGTTGTGGATGTATATGACATGTCAAAGTGTAGTCGCTGATTTTATAAGACGCCCCTGTATTTTTCGCATGTATAATCTACTTTCGGCTTCTCCCAATTTAAGCTTGAGGTCGCCACAGCAGATCCCACATGGATCTGCATGTAGATTTTGGCAGAAGTTTTTACGCCGGATGCCCTTCCTGACGCAACTCCACATTACATGGAGAATGGGCGGGGTGGCCTCGAACCGGGAACTTTCCACACTGAAAGCGGTCACACTAACCGCTCGGCCACCTACTGTTGTGGATGTATATGACATATCAAAGTCTAGTCGGCGATTTTATAAGACGCCCCTGTATTTTTCATATGTATTTTGTGGGGAAAAAAACCTCGTCTTATATTCGGCCCAATACTGTAATAATAATAACATTCAAAGTCTCTCTATATTCCACAGCTGTATATTTATATTTTGTCAAAAATTTGCACCACAACTACGTGATCCATTGAAAAGGGTATTAAGCGTTTTTCTTAGTCAATTGAATCAATAATACTGTTTGCAATCATCTGATTGCTCCACCAAACATACATTTAACTCTGTCCTCTCCATCCCTTCCCTTTCATCTCTTTCACTCAGATCGGGACTTCAGCATCCAGGTGAGCACGGATCGACGGTCCTTCACGGCCGGTGAGCCGCTGGAGCTTCGCTGCACCATTGAAGCCCAAAACGTCCCCGAGCGCTTCTTCTCGGTGTCGTGGGTCTTCAGCAGCTCACCGGTGGCCGTGGTGGGCCCCAGTGCTGTGCCTGTCCTGGGCCCCGATTATGTCGCCCGAGAGGCTGCGGGTCACATGACTGTACGTAAAGAGAGCACCAATGTTCACCTGCTCAAGCTCCAGCACTTGCGCCCTGAAGATGCCGGGAAATATATCTGCCGTGTGACAGAGCGGGAGAAGACGCCTACAGGAGATTTCATCGACCGCAGCAAGAGGTCCCGCAATGTCCAGATCACCGTACAGCCACTCAGTCAGTAATAAATTCATTCATATCTGTGCATGCTTTGTTTTCCTGTCCTTACTTGTCAATTACAGTAAGAATGATGTGCTTCTCTTTTTGTGTGTGGCCAACAGTTGCACAGCCTCTATTGTTAGCTGTAAAAGGGAAAAGGCTAATCCCGCTCTTATTCCTGATGTATTTTCTCTATGCGTGCATTGCTAGGGATTGGTAATGCACCATTATGGTGCTTTCCATTTCCTTGGCTTTGCTAGGCGGTGTAACATTATAGTAGGATAATGGAAAAGAGAAGAGTTCATTCTCAAGGAGGCTGAGCTAACAATCTTGAAATGAAAGGGTGGAGAAAGAAAAGAAGCAGAGAATGACGCCTCCCTCTCCGGGGTCCTTTAAGTGGCTCCTCCAGCTAAATTAATGTGTTCTGCCGGGGCAGAACCTTCTCAGCAGGGTTGAGCAGGGCCGTCCGATGGGTTTAGAAGTTGACTGATGCAAATTTACAGTCAAGCCTTCAAACAGTTACTCACAGTCCTGTCACTGAGATTTTTGGTCCCCTCAATGGAAGCAGAAACGTGCCTCACGAACATTTCTGGTCATTTGCTGCATCCCCTCTTCTCTCTTTGTTTCCAGTTCTCTCTAGGCCAGAAAAGGGCACAAAGCCAGCTGCTAACAACATAATAAAATATATAAAATACAATAACTATTGAGCAGCATCCCCTCTCAAGCAGCCAACAGTACGTTCCCCGGACCGCTCAACTCGTCCTGTTAAATCGGCCAAAAACAATGGCTCCGGGTCTGCAGCATCCCCCAGGGAACCTCGCTGTATGGGAGGTTTTGTTTTTACAACAAAAGACATTAGTGCCCCATAAAGGATTTTTACAGGGTTTACACAGGATGATAATCATGGTTACTGGAGGAGAACTATATGAAACTGAGCAATAGGGGTCGAGTAGCAAAGTCTTCTGTGATGCATTTACCGTCTTTCACCTGCACGCACACGAACACCATAACAAGGAATTGGGTGCAGGTTGGTAATCGGGTGTGACAGGGGTTAAAGTTGATGAGCCAGGGGCAGGTAGAGGTGACGGCAAAGGAAAAACAGATGTAAACACTGGTGACAAATCAGTGTTGATGGATGAGTTTACCATTGCAGTGAGAACGGGAAAGAGCTCTCATGCCACAATGAATCTCTGTCAGACTGCTCGAAAGGGCAGGAGCAAGGGTAGAAAAGATCAGAGAGGAATGGAGGGACAAGACAGAGTTCACAAAACAGAATTTGTAGGTGGGAAATTTTTTTAAACTGGTGGGGGGTTCAAGGTAAAGGAAAGGGGAATTTGAGGGAAATATAAGCTATCGATAGATTTTTAAGGGAAAGCGGATGTGTCTTTTTGTGCATGTAGGTTTATTCCATATTCACTGGGCTCATGCTTATTAGGAGGGCCGGCGAGCTGAGAGGGAACCGGCAGAGCTTAGCCTGAGGGGAGAAAGGAATGCAGAGACTTTTCAATGCATACCCTATGACAGAATTTCTGGCCCCCAAGAGCTAAGAGGGCTTTTGGGTCAACCAGAGCTTCATGATGTTTGAAAGAGGTTGAAGTGATAAAAGTCAAGGAAAGCACAAAACAGAGCAGAAAATCCAGTGAAGACTTTTATCCTCCTCGCCTTCTGAAGTGGGATCCTACAGCTGCTGAGCCCTGTGATCTTGGCTGTCTTTTTGGCGCCCGTGTGGACTCGGTCAACTTGCTACACGGGGCTCAGAAGAAGGAACTCAACCCACACACGCAAACCTATCAGGTCTTCTTCTTTGGCTGTCACTCCGATGTGCTTGAGGCCAGTTACAAAACGTGTGCTATCATCCTCTCACACGCAGCGCATACAAGCACGCAATCGCACATGCTAAGCGCTCGCACATCATAGTCCACTGAACAGGTTCACGATTCCTTTAATCAGCCCTGGCTTCACATGCTTACTGAATGTGTGATTCCGTTGTCTCTGAGATTAGCGGGGCACGCGGATTAATGGTGTCAGTCAGTGGGTCTGCAAAAGTTCCATAACTCTGTGAAAATTACCGTAGTGCATATTCAACTCTGAAATTTTGGGTTCTGATAAATCCAGGTGAGGACCAGTGAACCTCCTATTTTGGGCCATGTAACAAGACATTATGTAATAACACCGCATTTTATGTAAGAACTCAACACAGTGTAATGCATTTTCACTTTATTATGTAATAACACCCGCATTTTGTAATATTCTACTGCATTTTGTAATAAACAACCTGAATGCAATATATTTTATTATTAATGATAATGTTGGAATGCACCAGAATCATTGTCATTAAGAAATGAGATCACAGAGTCATGAATCAAGATCGCAATTTTAATACACTTAATAGTGCAGCCCTTTTGAGTATGCAATAAAATACAAAAACTGAATGTTGCTGTCGTGTCTCACTTTTTGGCCCAGGTGCATAATATTGGATTATTTTATTTAGTGTCTATGCAGTTTAGTGCATATTCTGCTTAAGTGCATAGTCTATGCATGAATTTATTAACATATTCTGTTGTTAACATGTGTACATAAGAAGACATCCATTTTGACTGGTTACTACATAATGCACTCTCTTATTACATTTTTATCAGAAAAAAGTGCAACTTCTGCATTTTATAATAGGGCTGTCTACACATCCGGGTATTTGTGGGCGTTCCACGGGGAGAGCTGTGCGAGCGGTCGCAATTCGCAGGTACAGACGTTTTGTTCACAGCTGTGTGCGCAGATATGTCTTACTATTATTTCAATCGTCTTCCACCCACAGCGAAGGCCAGATACTAGCAGAAATGAGATATTTCTACGTTGTAAAACTGCCCACATCGTTTGCCAACATCAATTAAACAGAACAACCCAAGCGATTGGCTGGAAATCACGTATTTTGATGCTGACTACTACCTCACTAGCTTAGCATTATATACGGGGGGTTCTGCGGCCACCGGAAGACCAGCAGGGAGTTAATTGGGATATGTCGGGCCAGGTGGGAAGAACCGACGAGGCATCAGCGATGAGGCTGGGCAGCGGGGACCTTCCGGGTGTCGGGGACGGAAACTTTCCCGTCACCGAAAGTGCGCCACAGATAAGAGCTCCCTCCCCTGTGTGTGTGTCTGACGACCAGCTGCATAAGTGTAGGCTCAGCCAGACATCCACCGAAAATATTCCCACAACGTATCAGCTGTCAACCTGCACCATCGAGCCATTATTCCTATTTTATGCCCGTTTCGCTACTTCTGAGGCTCTGTGCGCTGTTGTTTATACCTAGCAAAGGCGGCGCGCTGCGTTACCGCCATTAGTTACAGCGCCGGTCACGTTATCAGTGACGTCACTGTAGACAGCTCAATAACCACTGCAATATGTAATAATTTATTACAGAATGTGGGGAAATTTATTGCATATTGCGTTCTGGCCGTTTATTACAAAATGCGTCATATTATTACAAAATGCAGATGTTATTACATAATGAAGTGAAAATTTATTACATTTTCTTCAGTTATTACATAATGTAGTGCTATCATGTTATATGTTGCTACAGGGTATGTAAACAGTTTTTAACATGCACTTTGACCATAACATAAAATAAAGGCAGACAGGCCTATCAAGTGGCTTGTGACGCCTCGTTTCTCATCGCAGCATCCTGGTGGTCACTAGAGGCCACTGTTGCTCGTTTGTCATTGATATTGTTGCGAGACAGAGAAAATATTTTGAGGACTTTTTTCAACTCTTCCCTCACCTCTTTGCATGTTTGCTATTTCAAGCTTCCCGTCCTCAACTCTACATCTCCCTGTTTTCTTTCCAGAGAGCAACATCACCGTTTCCATGTCTAGCAACTCCTCAGAGGTCCAAGAGGGTGATGTGATCCAGCTGACCTGCTTGGTCCAGTCCACCACAGGCCCCCTGACTGTGTTCTGGCAGTGGACAAACAAACAGGCAGTTGGACCAGTGCAGGAGGTGGCCTCTGTGGATCGGGACGGCACTGTGTGGCACAGCCCCGCCTACAGGGAGCGTTCTAGCTACGGGGAGATACGTGCGGAGAAGGTGCGGTCTGACACATTCACATTGTCCCTGTACAATGCCTTGCCTGGGGATGAGGGTCAGTACAGCTGCACGGCCACTGAGTGGCTACAGACCAGCGCAGAGCCGGAGTTACACTGGGAGAAGATTGGAGAGAAATTTGCAACCAAGACCATCACCGTCAAGACTGTTGGTAGGTTCATGCAGCTGCTTTCTTATGTTTATTATCACGTATGCACTCCACCTCCAAAAAGAGGCATATGGTTTGTGATTTGCAAAAAATGATGAATGGCTCGGACACAATATGCAATCCACATAGTAGAAAACTTTATGGTTTATTCATGCGCTGCCTTGGGGAAAGGGCTATAAAGACGCGCATGCACACTGCACTCTCAGGCCACTCCGTAGCACCCATCATGCGCACACACGTACACACACACACACACACACAGATGAATCACAATTATTAAAATGGAACTGCAGCAGCACTGTGTTTCACAGTGCGGGTCCTCTCTGTCAGTGCCGAGTTAAGTTGAACATTCCCAGTGCAGGTTGAGGAAGCCATCGGAGCGGAGCTGTGAGGAGCTGGAAGGCCAGCAAACACAGCCAGTGGATTAGCACCCTGCAGCAGCACGTAGCAGAGCTGCAGAGAAGAAATTATACTTTTTAAATGGCCATTTGTTAAGTTCAGGCAAAAAAGAGAGAGAGTTTCAAGAGGCGCATTATGCAAATTGGTAAAAGATGTCCAGAGATGCTCGTTGTTACTCCTCGACATTGCCGCTTCCTCCTACATGCTTGTTGATCAAGAGATTTTGTGAATGTGCACACTTGTGTGATGGCTGTTGTTGGTTTTTCATCTTGTTTTCCGGTTTGTTTTTTTGTCCTTCGTTTCTCAGTGCAGCTTCCAACTACATTTGTATGAGACCTGTCATGCAGACGGAGCCATTGCTCTTTTTCTGCATTTGTTTTTTTTTTTCTGACATTCTGCAAGTTTTGCCGTGCTCTTCTTGCTTTTAAATGCCACCAAGGAGGTAGTGTTTTTGTGCGTCTGCTGATTTGGCAGCAGGATTAGACAGACATAAGGATGTATTGGTGTAATGGCTCATACTTGATCTGTGAGCTATATGGACTGCCCCCTGCGGTTCAGCACGCATATGAACTGTGGAATAATTGCAAAGTTTACATAATAGTCACAATTGTCACAGTGTCTTCTTTAAAAGTAATAATTGCGTAAATCTTGATGCAGAGTTGCAGTGAAATCGTAGCAGATGTGCGTTCAAATGAACAGAGCATGTTCACGAGGAAGCTTGGTGCAGGCTCGATGCACGTCGGGATCCAAGCATGGAAAGAATCACTCCAAAATATCATGATTTGAGGACGGAGTGTGAACTGGGTTTTCCCCGTGCAACCCTGAGGTCACTGAGCCGAGTTTGGGTGGAACTAAAGTGGCCTGATGTCCACTGAGCTCCAGGAAAAAAATGACTTTTCCATACAAGTAAGTCCTATAAAGGACCTGAGGTGCCAGTGCTTATCCCTGAATTCCGTAGCGTGAAGTGGATGAAAGTCTATGACTCCCCCTGGACAGGGCGCCAGTGGGTGGACTGGCGCAATGCAGTTGAAGTGTCTTGTCCAAGGACACAGTCTGGTAGTGTGACCGGGAATTGAACCCAGGTCTACACATTGGTGGCCCATCTCCTTATCCCGCTGAGCTACCCGCTCAGTCTGTTGACTGTGCCTTTGTGTAGCCCTCGGCTTGCCTCTCCTGGCTTACTAGACTTGGAGTCCTCTGGGATTGTTGTGTTTTTGTTGCCACAGTGAGGACAACAGTGCTGCGTTTCTCTACAGCTGATTGGCTTAAGGAGCCCTCTGGGTGTCTGTAATGGCAAGTGTGAGTGAGTGAGAAGCCTTAGCAGATACGCATGCACACTAACATGTAGTAATCTCTTGCACGCACTCTGCACAGTTAACGACACAGACACATTCACGCTCATTCACAAAGACACAAAGCCAGAGCTGTGTGGGAAAAGGGAATCTGCATGAAATCCTCTTTTCTGTCACAGACGGGTAGACAGTGAGGGAAATAGATAGATAGATGGATAGAAGAAGGATGCAGACAGATGAGAGACAGAGTGAATGGAGAGTTATTGTCTATTAGAGAATTATGGCCCCAGGCGGCTGTCCCAACTGTAGCCAAGTCTGGACAAAAAGCCATCGATTATACACCCTGAAGGACACAAGGGATGATTCGTGTCAAACAGGGAGAGGGATGAGGAGAAAGTGACGGAGCTGTTGACAAGAACATAATGGAGAAATCTACATTGTCGTAAGGAAATTAATTATCTGACTTGGCAAATTCCCTATCCCACTACGCACCCTCTTAATCTGTGTATAACAGTCTTCAAACTCGAACATAATGAAACATTCTGAAATAGCCATAGCAGGGCTTGATTTTTAAAAGGCAATAAGTAAAGGGGTTTTTCTCCATCTACTTTCTCTCTTCTCCATTGCTCTTTAATGTAGGTGTATCTTGGCTGCTATATATGGAGTAGGATGAATGTTTTTATCTTAATGAGGATAGTTTAGACTTGGCAAGAAGTTGGGCGTAGATCGAACATCGGTGCTTGGAGGAACTCTCTCTCTTGGGTTTTCTTTGTTGCATCACCATTAATTTTGAAGCACAGTCAAGTGAACAAACTTGGGGTTATACATGCAGGAAAGTACAAATGCACAAGCTAAATGGCCGTCTCCACCCGTATGCCAGGAAGAGCTAAATGTATTCCTTGTGTATTTGTTCCAGCAGGGGCTTTGTTCCTATTGGTAGCCTTCCTTTAAAGAAAAGTTCTTTCATTAATCACCCACATCAGTTGTTGAGCTTCCAGCTTTTGGCAGACAGGCCCAATCGCACATAAAGGCAGTGCCGTGCAGAATTTGTTGACTGGTTACTGTTTCAAAGCTTTATCAAAAGTGGAAAAAAAAAAAAAGTATTTGATTTGTGCTTTGATTGTCAAACTCTTTCTTCTGCCACCATCTAGAGTCCTCCTTCATGGTGTCAGCCTCATCGCGGACACCGAGTGTGACCTTCGGAGACTCCTTTGACCTCCTCTGCTTGGTCAAGCCTCGTCACAACCCTCGTGTCCCCACGTCTGTGACCTGGCGCTTCAAACCGGCTGGCACAGGAGCAGACATCGAGGGTCAAGGGGAGTTTAAAGACCTGGTGACTTTCACCCGCGACGGCACATTGCAGTGGGGGGAGCAGCTGCTCGGACTGGGAACGCGCACCATTGTCGACCGCTCCCATGCCAACACTAATTTCCGTCTATCCGTGACCCGGGCAGGGCGACGCGAAGCGGGAACCTACCAGTGCACCGCTGTCCTGTGGAGAAGGAACTACGATTACAGCTGGAGCAGAGTAGCCAATCGTACCTCCAACCTTCTTGGCATCAGTATCCTACAGCCAGGTAAAGCTACATGGCTTCTTGCCAGGCAGACACACGCCTATTTGGAATGGACACAGAGGAGTACACAAACACTGGTTCACAGAGTGAATTCTGTACAGCTGAGGGGATTTCTCCCTGCTCTAATTGCTCTCAGTCTCTGGTTTAGCCACTAATTGGGTTGTGTATGCGTCTGTGTGTGTCGGGCTGGGTGGAGCCTCCTAATGGAGCGGAGAAAATGGATTGCTAAATATCCCACAGGAAGAGAAGTGCAGTGAAAGCGGTAGGAGAGAAGAAGCAAATGAGGGAGCCAGAGAGAGACTGAGGAAGCCTGATAAAGAGAGTGAGAGATCTGTCCTTGAACTCATTCCTCGGCGGAGGCATTAAACTGTCTACAGCAGCCTCATTGGCCCTCCGCGTGCCCAATACACACTCGAAAACGCAGTCACACGCGGCCCAATTAGTGGCTGATCACAAACACCGAAAACACAAACACGCTGGACCAATTTAACCCAGTCTGGTAAACTTCAACAGTTTGACCCTTCATTTATTTCAGAGTGTGCCTGGGGTAAACACTCATCCTAATGATGAATCTGTCACTGTAGTCTGCATTCCAAAGCAGTCCGGCAAGGCTTTATGGGATACGTATGGTATCAGTTGAGGTTAGGGGGCCAGATGCATGAAACATAAGAGAACAAACAAGTGTAGATTCAAGACTACAAGTTTGTGTGTGCGCAAAGGTGGAAATATGCAGCTGCATATTTATTCTTATTTATTCATTGAAGTATATGGTTCGTGAGAAGGTAGCTCAGTGGGGTAAAGAGTTGAGCTACCAATATGTAGACCTGGGTTTGAATCCTGGTCATACTACCGGTTTGTATCCTTAGACAAGACACTTCATCTGTATTGTCTCAGTTCACCCAGCTGTAAAAGGGGTACGGGCCTTGGCTGGGGAAGTAACCTGCATCAGACTGGCGTCTCATCCAGGGGGAATCATATAGGCCACAGTCAGAAGCTGAAAAAGGGCCTCTAAATAGGGTTTCGTTCCAATATCCTGTGCACTACTTTTTAAGTTTTTCTGAGACCCAAATATAAAATATATGAAGATTCTTATACCAAAAGTTCTCCACATACAACCCTGCAGTATTTGAGAAAATCACATCCAAACTTGACGGTTTTCATCAAAAATGCGCATTTTGAGGTTTGCACCACTTTTTGATGCCCCTTTATTCCACAACAATAATACCTAGGACAATGATTTTTGCAAAGCTTATCAACAGTGCTATTATATACACATATTTAAAGTTTCAGTAGTTTATCTTGTTTGAATTTAAAAATAAATATAATGAAAAATGGTACTTTATGCAGTTTGTGCAAGATATTCTTCAAGTGGCAATTACTGAGATTTTTGAGCCATAGATTTGCAAAAACCTTAGAAAATTGATCTCATTCTTATTCTGGATATATAACCTCAAGAAATTTTGATATTAATAATATATAAAGATTTTTATGCAATCAATATGATAATACCTTTTATAAATAACAAATTATTGTGATTTTT
>OMMV01144533.1:3687-20184 GCA_900302635.1 Chatrabus melanurus
TATATATAACCTTAAATCTTTGGGTTAAAGCAGCCACAACAAGGCGAAAGTTAAGATCAGAGCGCTGGTGTGATCATTTCTATTATTTCTACTACCATGTGAAGACGGGGTGGAGAAAAATGTTAATTCAACAATATGAGGTTTGAAAACAAACTATCTCAAACTGAGTTGATTAAAACCAAGTCATCCATCTTTTCAAGGTTAAAAACTACTATCTGCTTTCTGCTCTTTTCACACTGTTCCTCATTGTATTGTCTTTGTTTAGAAGCGAATTACTAAAACGTGTGATGTGACGAGTCATTGCCGAAAGCAGATGTTGAATCAAATTGCTATGGGATCAACGCGGCCTTATAGGAGCTAACTCACCTGCCAGTTATTCCCAGTAAGAGTTACAAATTACATAAGGGCATGTTATAGAATTGTAGATATATAGATTGTAGATTTGCAGAGTCACCACGCCGATCCTCGGTGTCTAATGGATAACGACTACATAGATAAATACTGGAGGAAGTACAGACTTTGAAACATTTCCTTTGCTGGGATTTTAACACTTGGAGGATACACATTCAATGTTCTCAAAACAGTGATGGTGACGACCAAAATGATTTAAAAATAAATAAAATAAGGGTATGTTGTCTCTGGATGTCTTCCAGATCAGAAAGTACCAGATCAAGCTCGGTGTGCGCGTGCTCATAATGGTGACAAATAAACAAGCAATTTACGAATATGTCAGAGAAAACGCAACACGCTCGGACGAAACGACCGCGGCGGAATACAAAGGAGCAGGATGTGCAATTACCAGGTTACAACATAGTCAAGGAAAACTCTTCTGATTCACAGCTTGATTAGTAGGGTTGTGCTTGTAAGTGTGGGAAAAAAAGGAAGTCTGTTTAGTGTTGGCCGGTGGCTCTTGGTGTGTTTGGTCTAACTAAATAAATTCATAATTGGGAGTTGGCCCGATGGACTACAGGTCTCCTCCTGAACCTTTACTATCAGTTTCTACTTGGTTCTAGTCAATAAAATGCTTTAAAGTCATTGTTTCACCGTTAGGATGTGAGTGCAATTCTACAACCATCTTATGCTGTTGAGCTGTTGGTGCTTTAATCGACGCATCTCGTTACTGAATTAAAATTCAATTGGATTTACAGAACCCCCAAAAAAAACAACCAAAATGTATAAGTGGACTTTACATTGTACACAACATCCCCGTGTCCTTGGAATTCCACAGAGAACTTCACGGACAAACAAGCATTTCACAATTTTGTACGATCTCAAATTTCTTTAGTTATTTTCAACAGGTTCAAAGACGATAGCAAAGCCCAATCGTAACACAAATTAGTGTGTATATACCCTAACCTGGAATGAGAGGATGGGAAAGCGGTCTTGGCTGGCGGAAATTGTCCGCTCGTTAAAAATGGTGCCGCAGCTTGGTAACGTAAGGAAATGTAGCGTGCCAGTCCGCCACCAAAGACGGTATCCATTGGGTTAACGGCTCTTTTTGATTTGTAGGTGTGCTTGGTTTGTCGCACAAACACTCGCACGCTCGTAAGCTAACGGGAGGTAAGGCCAAATATATGATGAAGTGTTTTTCCCTCAATTGCCTGAATGAATGTATTTTGAGATTTCGTGAATTTATACAAAGTATAAATCTAACACAACACGCTGTTGACCACCGCCCATATTCAGTTGTATTCATAGCTAGCTGTTTTGTCTTAATAATCTTTCAATACGTCGATAAAGCGCTAACTCTTTACGCTATGTTAGCTAAAAATCATCTACAACACCTTAATTTGCACTTCTTTCCCCAGGAAAGTGCTGGCTCGATGTAATTGGCTAGAAAAAATAGCATGATATGACATCATGACAAAGGACCGCCTATTTAGCTCATTTTTTCGACAGCTCATTGGTCAGATTGAGGCATGTATCATGTGACTACCAGTGGGGGTCGCAGTAGCCACGCCCACCGACGTAGCTATGCCTTGTGGAAAGCAAAAATCCAATTAACAAGTCAGTTATTACATGGAATTCAAAAAGTATATTGGAAACTTGGCTCAAAGGCACCCTGGAAGAGTGGCTGTCAGTGTGGATGGTACAATAAAAAAGTTATTTGGTTGTTACACAAGGAAGGCTCCCATTGGTCAATTCGCACGGTATGCAAATGACGGCCTACGTCAGATCCTGTACTTGAGCGCCATTTTTTTTCTCTCCAGTAGAGGAAGAAAGGGACAAAAGCTGTTTGAAAAAAAATTATTTGTGTCCAGATTTAATATTTTATTGTGGGACGGAGACATTCTAAAGCGGCGTGTGCAGACGGAAGGATGCTGCTGTCCTGAGCTCCTGCGGGCGGCTGTGGCGGAGACGCAGCGTACCGACGTACAGACTTTCGGGCCGGTGGAAGTGGAAAAGCGCCATCACAGGCGGCAGCGAAGCTCGCGTGGAAGTGGACGAGGTAAATATGAGCATCCTCGTGCGGGAAGAGGCGGCGTGGCCGATTTAGGGACCCGGTTTGTTTGGTGTTCCGCCGCAGGCTTTTTTTTTTTGTACGGCGGGAATGTTAGCATACATGGCAACATTTCAGCACGCTGCCTGTGCGGAGATTCAGCTCCACAGCACACCTGACTGATGCATTAGCAGGGAAAAAATAAATAAATAAATAAATTAAATATCAGGATTTAGATCAGAAGATTTGTGTAGAAACATGTGTAGCGAGTTTATAGGAAGCATGACCGAAATTAACATATGCAAGTTATGATGCATAATATTCAAACACAAGACATGATTTTTATTTATTTATTTATTTTTTGCATGACATTCTGAAAAGGTTTTTATGCTGCAAGTTTAAAAATATATATATATATAATTTATAATTCGTTGTTGGTCAAATTCCTTGATAATTATTTTGTGCATTACAGTTCGGACCATAAGTATTTGGACAGCAACTTTCCACAGTAGAGTTGAAATGAAACGATGAAGATGTGCTTATAGTGTAGACTTTTAGCTTTAATTCAAGCTAGATGGTTCGTTCAAGCTCCTATGCAAACTAGTATCACCTGCAAAGCTGTCAAGCAAGACATTTGATGAAACTGGAAGCAGTGTGTAAAGTCCCGGGGTGGAAGAATCATGAATCATTTTTTTTTTTTTTTTCACAGAAACAAAACAATACTTAGTCAATATACAATAACTTTCATATGAGCTAAACATCACGTGTCTATCATAAGTAGTTCCTGAGCTATTCAAAAAATGTTTGTCTCGCAACCATTGTTTACCTTAGCAACCATGTCAACATGGCATCAAAGACCTTTCATAAGAGACAAACATCAAGTTGCTGTCTTAAGTAGAAGCGGAGATATTCAAGAAAGAACTGTTTTTTTTCCCTGAGCAACCATGGTTACCATAGCAACCAAATTAACAAATCATGAAATCCCTTCCAAAGAACTTTGATATGAACTTAACATCAAGTCTCTATCTTAAGTGGTTGCTGAGATATGACAGAAAGGTCACTTGGCGGGACATCAGAACAGACAGACACGAGGTCGGGCTCCTGGTGGAGCACCACTAGGTGGTGTGTCCATTACATGGGACATCCCACAAAAATACCACATTAACCATACAGGAGTCGCAGCCAATTATTTCCACACACAATCCCTTCAGAGGCCACAAGTAATTGGACGCGCAAAAGATGCGAAGTTTTACTACGTCATCATGTTTCTGTTTGGGGGCTGCTGACCGAAAGTCACCATTTTTGTGGAGAAGAATTTGTTCCTGGAGAAAAAAAAAAATGTTTGCGCTCGCCCTGAGAGTGATAACCTCGTTTCTAATAGCCGCGCCAAAATACGTCACAGCGTACCGACCGCGGCGAGGGGACAGCGCGCAGCAGTGGGCGTGTCCAGGAGAGCGGCGCGCAGCAGTGGAGTTTGCCGCTCTACTCGATTACGGCCGTCTGCGCGGCGCTGGCCATCTAAAAGAATGGGTTTCAGAGCTCTGCGCGCCGCGTTGGTTGTGCGCGCCGCGTTCTGTGTGAAAGGCCCATAACGGGGCAACTCATAACCAGTACAGGTCGCGCATGGATAACTCGTAACCAATGATAACTCACATCCCCTTGTAAATATCTGGCTGCCTATTTTACGGCCATGAGCCACTGCAGTGAATATATTAGTAACAGTTAATACATAAATAAAGTTAGCTTTCGTTTGTCTAGCTGGTATGCTAACCACGTTAAAACTAGCCCCGCTGCTAACGTCCTACTAAACGAGTCTGTTAATAAGTCGTAAGCATCCATTTCTGTCTTTTTGCTTATATACAAATATACTGTTACCTAATAAAATGGACCATTCCACGGATTCGGACAAATGACGAAAAATGAAATTCTGAAATTAAATTGTTTAATTCTGATTTTTTTTAATTTTTTTTTTAAGTATGTCTATAACTTAATTAGAATTCAATTTGGAGGTTGGTCACGAATTGTCTTGGCTGCGACTTACTGGTTACGACATGTCCAAATACGGTTTGGTGTGGCGACAACTCGTCTAGAAACCGGAGTCACTCCTCCCGTGCATTGATTTCTGGTTGGTAATGGGGCCATGCACATTGATATCGTTTGTCAATACACCAGTTAATCTTATGCTGCGTTGACGACGGGGAAACTCGGAAAACCAAGTTGGAAATTTACGAGTTACGAAAAGCGTTCACTTGATGAACTCGGAAATCGATAGGAACATATTTGAGCTTTGTTGTTGCCGTTACAAGGAACACATAAATAAGTTAATACAGCTGCTTGCTGTGGGTGAGCGAGATGGAAAATGTGTCAGATGAGTGTATTTCTATTTATAGTCTGGACTTGGTGACATCAATTATTGCTGACGTCTTTGCAAAAACTATAACACTGGCAACTTCACTAATATATAAAGAATGCAAACATATCACATATAAAAATTAATAAGTTGTTAAGAGTAGTTAAATGGCATTTGTAATATTACTGTCTCAACAGGCATGATGGAGGCGCCATGATTGTAGTTCTTATGATGTCAAGTCTGATAAATCGGAGCACTGAAATTGTGCCCAAGTTTCTGAGCAAAAAAAAAATAATCCAACCTGACCACACATTAAAATCGTTTCTTCCGAGTCGGAGCTTGTAATTTCCGACTTTACGATATGTCATGAACGCGGCATTACCTCCAACTGTGTGTGTTTAATTTAATAAAATATGTCGTCAAAAAGCAGTGGTGGGCACGGCGAATTTAAAAGTTATCTTTGATAACAGCTAATCCGCTAACTGAGTTAGCGTATGCTAAGTCAATAAACCGCTAAAACATATAGCTGAAGCTATGATAGCCGCTAACCGCAAACTTTTATTATATGAATTTAGCCTCGACTTGGTTTATTGGCTCTAGAATCCTGAAAAAACTGGCCTAAAGAGCTGAAAAGACCAGATGTAGGGCTGCAGCGAATGATTATTTTCTTGATTAGTGGTTAGTAAAATTTATTTATATAGCACTTATCACAGATAAAAATCACAAAGTGCTTCACAACAAAAACAGTGAAAATACAATCTTAACATATCAAACCACATAAAATACGATAAAAATGCAAGACACCATAAAAACAAGTTTAACTGAAATCTTGTCTGTATAAAAGTGTCTTCAGCTGCTTTTTAAAAGAGTCAGTGGAGTTTGTGCAGCGTAAAGACGGAGTGCATTCCAGAGTCTTGGTGCTACTGTTTAAAAAGATCGATCCCCTCGAGTTTTAAACAGTGTGTGTGGGACCATCAGCAACCTCTGACCTGATGACCTCAGAGCCCGGGAAGTAGAGTAAGGTTTCAGCAGGTCGGAGAGATACTGGGGAGCTTGTCCATGTAGGGCTCCGATGGGCCATGTTAGGTCCATAAGATTGTGAAAAATGTCGATCAGTGTTATCCAGAGCCCAAGATGACGCTTTCAAATGTCTAGTTTTGTCCACAGCTCAAAGATATTCAGTCAGATAGAAGTAGCTAGTAAAATAAATCAGAAAATATTTACATTCAAGAAGCTTAAATTATTGATACTATTATTATTTTTTTTTAAAGACTCGACTCGAAATGATTAATCGATTATCAAAATAGTTGTCAATTAATTTAATAATCAATTAATCGTTGCACCTCTAATCAGATAATGATGATCAAGATGTACATAAATAATTAAATTTAACAAGTGAAATTAAACAGTAGTTTTCATTCAACATACAGTTTATTCACAGTACAGAAAGGGAATATGAAATGTTTAGAAATAAAAATACAGATGGCAAAGAATTGTAATAATCTAATTAATGCATTTACTCTGGCTTGACTTCCTGCTCCGTGATGCTTGTTGTCTTCATGAGATGTGTCGATTACTGGATGAGTGTATAAACTCCAGCAAGATGATTTTAAGGTTTGCAGTTGTTTTTTGTTTTTGTTTTTTTGTTTTTTTTACATTAAACCTTTATTTAAAAAAAAAAACAACTTAAAGCTAGCAGAACTAAATTTAGTGGAAGCTAGCTGGTCTGCTAATGGTTTTCAAAGTTAGCTGAAAAGCTAATGTGCTAACGAGAAAGCTAGCTTTGCTAATTAGCAAAAGAAATTAAGAAGTGACATTGACAGTGGCGTTCGCCGGAAAAGTTAAGAACTTTGATAGTAATGAAGACTGGGAAGCGTATATTGAAAGAGTTGAATTGTATTGTGAAGCAAACGACGTGGAGCAGGTTAAGAAAGTTTCATTCCTGCTCAGTCTAATGGGAGCTAAAATGAACAATCTCCTACGCAAACTAGTATCCCATGCAAAGCCATCGAGCAAGACATTTAATGAAACTAGAAGCAGTGCTTAAAGCCCCACAGGTGGGATGTCCCAGGGTGAAAGAAACACGAATCAACCTTTTTTTCCCACAGAAACAAAACAACCCTTTTATTACTTAGTCAATATACAATAGCTTTCATATGAGCTAAACATCAAGTCTTTAGCATAAGTAGTTCCTGAGATATTCAAAAGGAATGTTTCCCTAGCAACCATTGTTTACCTTAGCAACCATGTCAACATGGCATAAAAGCCCTTCCAAAGACTTTTCATAGGAACGAAACATCAAGTCTCTATCTTCAGTGGTTGCTGAGATATGACCCAAGTACAGAAAGGTCACTTGGCAGGATATTATAACAGACATGGACACACACGGGGTCGGGCCCCCGGTGGAGTACCACTAGGTGGTCTTTCATTACATGGGACATCCTACAATTGAGATCTTGCAAAATCACTTGAACTCCAAACCATTAGTGATAACTGAGAGATTCAGATTCCATAAAAGAAATCAAAGGATGAGAGCGTTTCTGATTAAGTGGCACAACTACGCAAACTGTCTCAGTATTGTGATTTCAAAGATGGACTTAAGGGACATTAAGGGACGGGCTTGTTTGTGGGATGCACTGTTCAAGCACACAGAAAAAGGCTACTGTCAGAAAAATATCTGGACACAGACAAAACATTGACTCTCGCAATTTAAATTGACACGGCAGCCAAAGAAGCATCAGAACTACAGAAGACGGGAGCAGAGACTGAAATTCAAAAAATGTCCCTGAATAATGCAAAAAAAAAAAGAAGCAGGAATGTTACAGATGCGGCAAATCCTCTCGTGATGCAAATGACTGTTGGTTCAAGGAAAAAGTCTGCAGAAAATGTCAGGGACAAGGCCGCATAGAAAGAGTGCGCAAAACGGCCAAGAAGAAAAGCCAGAGAAATGCAAAACTAAACGAGTGCAGTGCCTGAACTTCTGAAAACAAATCAGACATCACGGACGAAGAGGACCCGTCGTGCCGAGATGTGCATAGCATAACTGAAACTGCTTGGAAAATAATATGGCTAACAACAAAGATGTCTGATGTAAAACTGAAAAATGGAGCTGGATACAGGCTCAGCTTCTTTTTTTAAAATTTTTTATAACGCTACCACTAGAAAAGACCTCAGTGACGTTAAAAACGCACAGCGGTGAAAAGGTGTCTCCAAAAGGCAAACTAAAGGTGGACGTGACGTATGGTGACAAACCGCACCTGTTGGAGCTTTATGTGTTGAAAAGTGGAGGGCCGGCTCTTCTTGGATGTGAACGGTTGAGAAAAATCCAGCTCGACTGGCGTACAATTTAAAACGCTCCACATATCAACAGGCCTCAATAGTGCGAAACATTTTTAAGGCATCATTACATTTTGGAGCAGGTTGTTTTAAAAAGGCGGGGCGTATCTCAGTAAGAGGCGGTGATTTCGATGCTTACTGCAGCCTGTGTCGCTGCCTCCTCATTGACGAAAAAAATGAATAAATAATTAAACATTGTGCATGTCTAATGAAGTAAAACTGCATTTTTATATGATTAAAACCACTGCTGATCACCATAGTTTTCATATGAAAGGCAGAAATGTCATTTAAAGGCATAAAAGAAAATATTCATCTTAATACTAAACAGATTTCATAAAGTTTCTAAAATTCTAGATTAAAAAGCTGGCACAGCTGTGACTACACTGAGTGTGTCAAATCAACAACCACAGCCAGGGGTGGATTCATGCACGGGCGTGTCTGGGCTGAAGAGCAGTGGGCCAAAGTCTCATGGAGCCTCACATTATTGTCCACCAAAATGTTTTTAATTGAGAACACACACAGTAACACTAATACATAGAACACACAATATAACAAAATAATAAATACTATCACTAGCATGGAATAAACACCTACAATCACTAAGAGAACTGTCTCATTGCATGATGGGAACTCAGCACTTGGCGCCACCAAGGAGCTAAAGTTTTCGGTGCCATTTTCTGTCTGTGAGCAAGATTATGCAAAAACTACTGAGCCGGTCTTCCTGAAACTTGGTGGTAGGGTGGGGTATGAGCCGAGGAGGAAACCATCAACATTTGGAGCAGATCTGATTTGGGGGGGGGTTAACTTTAACATTGTGAGATGGAACAATTTAGTGGATTTTCGTCAATTTCTCTGAAATTAACACATAGACCATCATGAAAAAAATCGGTTATTCACATGAGACATTTCAATAATGTATTTAACGTGGTGTAGATCCCTATAAAGATCTGGATTTTATGAACTTTAAGGGGGTGCATTTACATTGGGTGAGTGTAAGATAATAAATTGGACTAGAAACCTGCAACACTATTTTAATTTTTTTCCTACATTCTAGGAGCACACAAGCATTTATTTCAGATGGAATTGACAATAAAATGATTAAACTTTTATGGTAACCTAAAAATAAAATAGTTTGTTAGCATTTTGTTGGAATAAATTAGTTGGACAACAATTAACCATGAACCGCTTTTCTGATTGGCTAACTGCGTTGTTGAGAGATTATTTGATAAACTCCGGCAGGTTAGTTTGTTGTTCTTCAAAGGCTAATGGGCCGCATAGTGGTCAGTGCTTATTAATATTAAATAATGTGTTCTTTTAATGTTTATCAGCCCTGTGAAGAATAATGTATCAGCTTCCGGTTGGAAATATTGAGAAGATCAGGAAAGCACGCAAGGCGGTGAAAAGCATCCTCAGCGAGATCGGCCTGGAGGACTGCCAAAATCTTCTAAAGGTACGTTAATGTGACGCAGAGTCACGTCGGACCGGATATTTGTTTACAAGTGAAATTACTCAAATGTAAGGATCATAGCTTTGAATGTTTACTCCGTGTGAAGGGCTCAGATGGCTGCAACTGTTTGTAGACCGTTTGCTCCTCGTCGAAAATCTCTCTACAGACGAGAGTTAGAGTTGTTGTGTTTATCGCACAGGATCTCAAAGAAAACTCTGAGAAGAACTTGGCTGAAGATGAGACTTTCAAAGGCACCGACTGGATCGATTTCACAGATGGATTTAACGGCAGGCGAAGGAGAAAGGTGAATATATGACACTTTGCTCCAGTTGGCAACTTCTGATCATAAACATCTCGGAGCATGAAGTAATCACTCTATTAATCCTGCTGTGGTTAAAATATGACCACGGCACAGTGACGGAATATCTTGGTTCATCACGAACACCTGGACGCTCTAAGGCAGGGGCCGCCAACCCTGCTCCTGGAGATCACCTGCCCTGCATGTTTTCCATATGTACCTGCTGCAACCACAGTCGTTTAGTCAAATCCGGTGTTTCCCGGCTCTTGATTGGCTGCGCGCACCTGACTTAATTAGCAGAGAGATCTGGAAAACACGCGGGGCAGGTGATCTCCGGGAGCAGGGTTGGTGGCTCCTGGTCTAAGGGTTTCCAAGGTATGGGCAAGGTTTCAAACCGTGACCTTCTGGGATGCATGGCCGTGAAAGTGAGAACGGGCTGCAGTCACAGCTTTCACACAAACTGTGGCTGCATCCTGGAAATTCTGCCAGCAGAGAGAGAGAGAAAACAATCCATATTCAGGGTGTTAAAAGATGTATTTAAAAAAAAAAAAAACAACAGTAAATCACTTAACAGCTGCACATAAACAAGAAGCACAGTTTCACAAAAGGACACGTAAAAGATTTATTCATGGACAACAAAACTAGAAAACAATGGGGAGGATGGCAAGGATGCGACTGCAGGCTGAGCCGTGAGGCGTTAGAGGTCACCGTAAACACGTGGGACACGTCTGTCTTACTGAAATACATGTTTTCATTAATCACATGATTATTGCACAGCTGCTAAATATACTCTCCCCCAGAACCCGATTTTAAAAACATCCAAAGCTTTAAGCATTGTGTAATTTAAGGTTTGTGGTTCTTCTACTTCACTGACCAACTGTGACAAACCTTCAACGTTCTGCAAACGTTTCATACCAGACTTTCACATGGGGCGTGTAATGCCCACAGTGATTTTTGCAGTGACAAAATCAATGTACGATGAATATTTAGACTTTATTTGTGTAGCGTCCTTTCAAACAAAAATGCAGCTCAGTGCTTTATATGAAGATAAAGGATTTAAAGTGCTTTAAGTGACAATTTTAAGAACAGGATTTAAAATGTTAAAGAAAGAAGGGGAGGAGAATTTGGCATAAAAAGAGGTGTTCTAACTTTTTGCTTCTCAACCTTCGATTTAATTGATTAAAAACTGGACAACAAAGTGTGTTCAAGGCCACCTGGGCCCCATTCTACATGTACATCTGGAGTTGCATCAGGAAGGGCATCCGGTGGAAAACTTGTGCCAAATCCCTGAGCAAAACTGAAAGAAATTCCACTGATAAACACCATTTCCTGCACGTGACAGTGGACACACATGCTCATTGTTACACAAGCCAACCCTGTAATAAATACTACTAATATGTAAATAGGCTGTCAGAGGTCGACACACAAACAAATGACATAAAAAAAGGACACTCAGAGTGCAACACCGACGCCTTACATGTTTACACAGATTCAGTCACGTTAATGTAGGAGTGCAACTTCTCCAAGCTCCATCATACTAAAATATTTGGAGGGAAGAAAACCTTTCACAATAAAACTCCAGTGTTGTTGGTACTGTCCAATAAATAAGAGCTTGCACAACTTCAGATATTTATTTATTTTAAAGCCTTGCTCAGTGGCCCTGACATTTTTGATCAGTTATGTCCAGATATCAACCACCTTGATACCATTCCACCGTGTTCAATCTATATAGGTTACAGACTTTTTGAGTTGAACAGTTATGACCTTCAGTTTGAAGGGTAAAACTAAGCCGTCTCACGACATTCTCAAGCCCAGCTCGCAGTTAGTGGGCGAACAATCCAGCGCTTGGTATCTTTAACCAGTTCCTAGAAAAAGCCATTCTAAATATCCCCTGTAAATAAGCTTTTTTTTTTTTTTTTCTTCTTCTTTCTCCCCCCCCCCAAAAAAAATTTTTGAGCTTGCCGTGTGAAATCGATCACTTTGTGCTTGACTAACCTTCAGTTGTTCCATCAAGTTTGATCCAAATGAAATCAAAACACCGAGTTATTTTGTTCACGCATGGACACGCAGAACTGCAAACAAAACCCCTGCATGCGTGCAGGTCGGGTCTGGGAGCGCGTGCTGCAAGAATCTAGTATGGCAGAGCCGGTGGTAACATTATATTTTTTTTAGCTTGATCACAGATCTCTAGTTGCGGGTTACTGACCGCTCTGGTCCCTTTTTAAAGTTGGCCGTCTCTTTTAAAATAGACTGAACTGGTTCAACTGCTCCATATCGATGATAACTGTCTCAGGAAAAAAGGCTTGAAACTGATTTCAAAGCAGTTGCTTTAATTTGTCCTGTCGGAATGAATTGTCGGGTTACAAAAGTTTAAAGATTGATTGAATTTCTATTAATTCAGTTTTACATTGTTTGTGGAAATTTTTCTGGGGGGAAAAAAACAAACAAACATCTGAACATGACTTTACTTTCTCTCCCCGTTCAGTGGCCTTATCGGTCGCAGACTCTGTGCTGCAGAATGTGCAAGTACTCTTCACGAAGCATCTACAACTTCAGGAGTCACGTGTCGCGCTGCCATCAGTACGCACAGGCGGTGTGCGCGCTGGCCATGTGTTCCAACTGCCTGTACATCGGCCATCCCAGAGCCCTCAAGAAGCACATGCTGTTCTTCCATTCCAACTACAACAATCACTTACAGCCGCAGAGGGAAGGGTCTTTGCCCACCCATCACGGCAACGAGCGATATCAGTGTCGAAGATGCGGCTTCCCCAGCTCTTCGGTCTTTGTGATGAAGAAGCACATCATCCTCAAGCACCTCGAGAACTTAGCCGAGCAGTATATCGGCTACAGAATGCACGTTCAAGGGACGTCTACGACTAAAATCTACTGCTGCAAGGTGTGCAAGGTCAACACTGGAACTCTAGACCAAATGATGCACCACATGTTGGTCGAACCATCACACTACGCGGTCAGCACGCGGGTGCAGAGCATGATTGAAGAGAACAAGAATTACACCATTAAACCCACCCCCAACGGAAACGGCATGTTTGTAACGTTCCCGAATATTGCCCCTAAACAACAGACTCAAATGTTCAACAATAACTCGCTGGTTCTAGCAAGTAACGGTCAGTCTGCTGGGGCGGTGCTGGCATTGCAGCAGTTACCAGGAACTACAAACAGCACCACTTTGATCTGTGCCCACGGAACCAATCAGGCTTTTCTTCCCCCTCAAGCTTCAGCGCTGGTGCAGCTAGCGAGTGCTGAAGCCAAAGGTTTGCTTCAACCTGGTGCTACCATATCTCTCCGAAGTGCTTTGCCCCAAGGATCCTCAGTAGTCCAACTTCCCACAATGTCAAACGTGTCTCTGACGCAGGCACCGATGGCCCTAGCTCCCATCGCCGCTCCCATTCACCGGCCGCAAAATCCACAAATGCAGCACATCCTCGTTCCCTCAGGACTGCAGGCCAACACGGCAGCTGGGCACAACGCCGCGCCGAAGCCTGCCGTGGTCGCACAAAATGCATCCAAGCCAGTCTCACTACAAGGCACCATGCTGACGTCACAGTCCCTGCTGAGTCACCTCATCCCGACTGGCAACAAAGTGAACGGCATGCCGACCTACACCTTTGCTCCACTACAAGTAGCAATGCCCGTCTCTCAGAGCACGGGCGCGCCTCTCAAAAGTGCCGAGCAAACCAGCAGAACCACTTTACAAACTAAGAAATGGATTACATGCCCCCTGTGCAATGAACTCTTCCCTTCCAATGTCTTTGACATGCACACGGAGGCTGCGCACAAGACAAAGCCCGCAATGACAAAGTCGAATTGTGTGGCTGCGGGAGCGGCGTTCCTGAAAAAAATGCCAGACAAAACTATCAAATGCCTAACGTGCAAAATTCTGCTGTCGGAAAAGAGCGTCTTCCAACACCTGCTGCACGGCCTGAACTGTTTGTACTGCTCGGCTCTGTTCTTCTCAGTTAAACAGCTTCTTGATCACGTAAAGCAACACAATCCCGCGAGCAAGTCGTACTGCGATTATCTACGGCAGAAGTACAGGGTGAACACACAAGGCTTCGGGAAAATCCAGTTCCCTTACTTTGACGTCACCACCGCGGCACCGAAAGAAGTCCTGGGAGACTATGAAGTCTGTATCGCTCTGGTCACAAGCTCGCTCGAACTGATCTACTTCAAGCTGTATCCCAGCAACCAGTCGGACATCTGCGCCCCGCCTGTAAAAATCAACAGCGCCTACTGTCCCTTCTGTGACGAAAAGTTCCTGAATGAGGCCAAACATCTGCTGCATTTGAAGCAGAAACACTTTGTGGCGCCCACCATTCACGCAATCCTCAAGACGGAGGCGTTCAAGTGCATATACTGCAACGGCGTGTACACCGGAAAGGTGACGCAGCAGGCCATAATGCTCCATATTCAGCGCTGCCGGTGTTCGCCCAAACAACCGCCCAAAACTACCGTAGGGAATGAAATCTTGCTGAGTGGAAGACCGCCAAAACCGGCTCAGCCGCTCACTCAGCCGTCCGGCCTGTACTTCCTCCAGATGCCTCAAAACTTCACCATGAAACAAAACATAGCTCCACCTCGTCCGGCCCCAGTCGTCCCCGCCAGGCCGTCTCCAGAGACGGAGGCGGAGCTGCAGAGCAAGAAGAGGCTGGAGGCCGCGTGGAAGGAGGTGATTGCGGCAAACAAACGAGAGCGAGAAGAGAAGGCAGCCATGCGCAAGAAGCGAGACCAGGAGAAGTTGCTGCCGCCGCCGCCACCGCCGGAGATTCAAAGCGACCCCACGGTCAAACTGGCGCTGGAGCCCACCGCGGTGGAACGGCGCTGCAACGACGAGCGCAAAGACTTCATAAATAGATACTTCAACATAAACCCGTACCCGAACAAGGCGGAGATCGAAGAGCTGTGCAAACGGCTGTCGCTGGCAAAAACCGAGCTGTCGCCTCATTTCGGAAACAAGCGCGGCAAGTGCATGAAGAGTCTGAAGAAGAACAGCGCCGCCATTCTGCTCGGCTTCAGCATGACGGAACTGAGCAAAGTCAAGCACAACCTCCTCATCCCGGAACCGCAGCCGGACGGGCCGGAGGCACCAGAACCGATGGAAGAAGGTGTGAAGGAGAAAGGTACAGGCGTGGAGCCGATGGAGTGAGTTAAAAAAAAAAAAAAACACCACAAAAAACTGACACGATGCTTCTTGATAACGTTAAAAAAAGCTTAAAGGAGGGCCTTTTGTTGTCACTAAGAACGCGTGCGTATGTATTTCCTAACATAACGGTAAACTATAAAGGAGGGCGTGTCTTCCTGTAGCCTTCAGTCATTTAAAAACTTCACGTCAGTATTTTGTCAGTGGTCCATTTATATTAGAATTTCCAAATGAATATGGTCGCAGAAGATGATTGAAAATGCAAATTACACGTGTGAGACAAGCTGTTTAGCCACGCCCACTCACCGACTTCTGTTTCAGCTGGTAGCTAGCTGCCTTTTGCACCCTTTATGTAAACCCATTTGTACAAAATTGCGAATTCTGCATATTTGCTTGTCAATATTAAGACTTCAGTGAGCTGGTTTGTTACATTGTTTTGGGGTTTTTTTCTACGGCGGCCAATAGGGGCCAAAAAACTTCCAATTTAAAATAACAGTACGCAATGCAGACAACATTAACAAATACAAAAAACAAAAACACCTCCGTCAATTCAACAACAGGCAGTTGCATTAAAAAAAGTCTTGCAAATTGTTAACGCACACAGAGAACGCGAACATAACCTACGACACGTGACCGTTTAATTTGGTAACCCGTCCGCTGCAAATTCACACGACGCACACACAGCGGAGGTACTAACGACACAAACAGAGGTTTCTGCCTGGAGGACTTTAACTGACTTCTACACTTCAGTGCTTTGCAAATAAAATGTGAACGTTTAGCGAGCATGAGAATAAAACCATGAATAGAGAGTGGAGCGCCACGGTGCGCTGAACGGTCCGTCAGTTGAAGTCCTGCAGGCAGAAACGGCTGTTTGTGTTGTGAGTGCTTC
Organism: Chatrabus melanurus; assembly: GCA_900302635.1. Taxonomy (NCBI): domain Eukaryota; kingdom Metazoa; phylum Chordata; class Actinopteri; order Batrachoidiformes; family Batrachoididae; genus Chatrabus; species Chatrabus melanurus. Next base: position 19,606 of record OMMV01144533.1, read on the forward strand.
TGTTGTGTTGTGACGCTTTGCAAACCGTTTCTGTGTTTGGGTGCGTTGTGTGAATTTGTAGCGGACACGTTATCAAATGAAATTGTTCCATGTTTTGCAGGATATTTGTTTTGTTCTCCGTTTGCAAGATGGTTTTTGATGCAACTACCTGCTAATTGATGCAGATGTTTTCTGCTTTTGCTGGTGTTTGGAAGTGGCTTTTATTTTTTATTTTTTTAAAAACATACTTGGACCTATTTGTGTCATGTGCATGACTGTTTTCCCCCTTCCAGACTGTTCTCACATTTCACTTAGCGTTAAGACAGTTTGTCTCTGTTCGATTCCCGCAGAGCCCTTCGGTCAGCAGCACATCAGCCACATTCTAAAGAACGGATGAAATTTTTTCAGGCTGCTGAATCCCTGAACACTTGTTTCAAAGTTCAACCATGTTGTTGGCATGAATCTTTGTTTAAATGTTTGCAAATTATGAGCTGTGCCATTTGTGGAGTCTACATATTTGCATAGATTTGTGAGAGTTTATTGAAGATTCAACAAAACAAAAGATACGATTGGTTGTTGACTCTGTCCCCATATGTATCG
>OMMV01144543.1:8280-19043 GCA_900302635.1 Chatrabus melanurus
TCAGACGTGAGGAATAAAAACAGCTCTGTTCAATGTCTCCTGCTGTTCAGCTCCACACGTAAGTCAAACACCTGGTAAATACTTTTCTTTCAAAACTAACTTACTTTAATAAACTGTAACAGAAATATATAAAATGTGGAGGTTTGTGTGTAAATTAGCGAACATTTTGCGCTGAAAAGCTCTGCTTTAATGATCATTAATGAAACCCTTAAAGGTGTAAAAATGTTTGATTCATGATGGTTTTCATCCAGGTTTTTACGTTCAAAGAACAGATTGAATGAACTGATTGAAATGAAATGGTCCTGAATCCAATAAGATAATTATTAAAGGGGTCATATTGTGCCAAATTACTTTTATCTACCTTTTACATTTTCATGTTTGATATTTAATGTTCAATATCTCCAAATTCTCACAATTCTATGAGTGTTTTCGCAGATATTTATTTGATTTAAGCATAATTTATGACCGATACATCTTGTTTAAGTCCTCTGTGACATATGTAACAGAAATCCCCTCCCCCTAGATGCTCTAATTTTACATCAGATTATTAAAAGACGCCCCCAAAGCCACACTCTCTTTCTCAATAGCCTAAGACTACAGCTGTATTCCAAAGTCACACCAAAAAAAAACAAAAAAAACCAACCCCCCCCCCCCCGATATGCAATGTGAAAACTGCAACATTGCACAGAAACACCGACTTAATTGAGGTGATTAAAAAAAAAAAAAATTCAGAAAATATACTTTGTAGTGCATGATGCACCATTTTTACAAAGTTCATAGTTTGCAGTTTATTTTTATGCATTAAAATGTTTCTGCAATTGTTTTTAATACAAACGCCCTCAATCACTTTGCTGCCGTACTCGTACTCTCTCCCCGTGGCGGCCTGACATGCCACCAATATTTTAGGGCTTTATTTTAGTCCTGGGGAGAACACTGAATCTGTCTACTAGCACTTCACCTGCAAAAACACATGGGCGTTATTTGCAGCGTGTACATCCTAAGGTGTTTATTTCAGCCTGTGAGTGGCTGCAGCCATGCAGACAGGAAGCTGGAGGCTCATAAATGTCACCGACAGGTGGGGGGGGGGATTGTGATTTGGCATAAATGGCGACAAGGGACTCTTGCTCGTCTGTGGACTGAGAAGGGTGCGGATGCCTCCTGTCAAACCCATCAATAATTCAGGAAGGGAAAGCTTTGTACCTCCCCCTCTTCGCTTCTTGGGAGGGCAGATGGATGAATCTCACGTGGGCTGTAACTTCCTATCAGTATACATGACATGACTGTGAATGATCATTTAAAAAAAAAGAAAACACAAATGTCTACTGCACAGTGTAAGGATGCATGTGGAGCACATTTCAAAATGTAAGACAAAAAAACATGAAACCATATATATCACCTTTCCATTGCTCACATGACCTGTGTGACCTTGGGTGGCCGCAAAAGGTCAAACTCAAGGTCATACCGTTTTGGGATTAAACATAATGGAAGGGTTGTGTGTTAGTCGAGGATAAAGCAGTTCAAATTTGGATAGAATTGCTCAAATGTCAAGGCCGCACACAACCATATATTACAGCATCACTGAATCATAAAGAATTCATTTTCAAGACTCGGTGTCAAACATGAAAGGTTCTTGCATTCTCCGAGTTTCCCCTTCCAACCACATGATGCATTAGTGGATGAAGGTGGCCATCGAATGGCTGATATGTTATCTGGGGTGTGTGTTACCTGGTGGCCCAGTGTAGAGGTGTGGAGTTGAGGTCTCCTCCCAGTTGGTCCACTATGGCTCCCTTTGATATGTAGTACCTGCAGAAACAAACATAACCTTTGGATGAAACGTGACGCTACAACTACGAAACAGTCTTATCTTTCTTCGGAGGCCTATTCTCAAACTGTACAGTTTAACGAACGCCAACAATGCTACAGTTTAACAGCATTTATGACAAAACTCTCAGATCATTCCTGAAAACAACATTTATACTGCGTGCATGTAAACATCTGTTCACCCGTTATCACCATTATGACCTTCCCCACTAATAAAAAAAATAAAATAAGGAGACTCACTTGACCAGGTCTATCCTGTTGTTGATGGCGGCCCAGTGGAGGAGTGTCACGTTTTCTTTGTCTGGCTGCCGAACGTCAAAGCCCGCCTCCACCAACTCCCTGCACCGCTCGTAGATGCCGTATCTGGAGTTAAAATTCGGAGAGGTGCTTCAAGTCACATCGTGCACACGCACAAACATATGTGTGTAATAATATAATTATTATTATTATACACCCACACCAAAAACATCCCAAAATGCAGACTGTTATTTAAGGATGTTTTTTTTTTTTGTAGTCTTGTAGAGCAGGTAGCTCAGTGGGATAAGGAGTTGGGCTACCAATATGTAGACCTGGTTTCAATTCCCAGTCACGCGATTGTCCGTGTCCTTGGATAAGACACTTAATCTGCATTGCCTCAGTCCATCCAGCTGTAAATGGGGAAATAACCTGCATTGGACTGGCGTCCCGTCCAGGGAGAGTCGTAGACTCTCGTCCACTTCAAGCTACGGAATCCGGTGAGGAGTAAAGGCCACCAATGGACATCAGGGCCTATATAGGGCTTGCTTACTTTTTTTGTAGTCTGAAGACGTTTGTGAACATATTCAGAATACAAACTAGCCCAAAAAAAAAAAAAAAAAAATGGCCTAAGACTTTGGCACAGTGCATGCATTATACACACAGTATCGACTCACTGTGTGGCTTTGACGATGTCCCAGGTGCTGTAGTCGTCCACATGGTTTTTACGGCTAACGCTCTCACTGTAGCCGTGGTTGTAATGACTCTGGGGTTTGATTTCCTGATTTAAGAAGAAGAAGAAGAAGAAGGGAAAAAAAAGATGAAGCGAAGCAAATATGTTATTAAACAATCAAAGTTATGTTGGAACATAAACCCAACCGGCAACAGTAAGAAAACAGCTCCATTGTTCAAGCCGAACAGGAATAATGTTGATGCATTGAGAGAAGAACCACCAACATTTATTGTGTGAGATGGAAAAAAATGTGTGAAATTTGTAGCAAACATGCTAGAAAAATAAATTCAAATCATGACTTCCTTCTGGTCATTTCGGTATTCATGATCAGTAACTGATCACACTGGCAAAATTGAGGAAATATATGCAGCAAGAGAGACGGAAAAGAGAGACTTGCTGAGGAGTGCTGCTGATGCTCTTATCTGCAAACAGAGGTGACGGCTGTGCGCTCAACATTCAATTAGCTTCCATGGTAACGTTACACAATTCAATCAGCCTCTGTCACTTGGAAACAAGGACTGCATCTGGGAAACGCAGACCACCCAGACCGTCTTGTTTCTGGACACGCACGGTTCTTGATAAGACAAGAACCGACGAGACAATCGCGTAAACATCTTAAAATAATTTTAGATCTATAATGTGCACGCAGAAAGGATATTTTTCATGTTTATCATCCAATCATAAGAACAATTTCATTGATGGGAAATTAAGAGCAGAGGGTCTCTTTGGTAGAAATGTGTATCACTTAAAATTGATGCACTCTGGCAGGAGAAATCAGCTAAAACTGGGGGAAAAAAAAAAAAATCTTACTTGCAGATGAGTCCGAATCAGTCTAAAATTGTGATGGGTGCTAAATGTACTACTTGTCTTCCTGATCTGTTGCCAACCAGGCTTGTGAAGGACCTTTGGTCAACACCAAGGCCGTCTAGCTTGAATTTCCACTTCATAATTTTTTTTCTCCAAACATCTTGGCAAAAGTGGTTGCTAAGCAACTTCTTGTATATTTGACAGAGAATGATCTGAGGCCTTGTCCACATGGCTAAGTTTTCACAGGAAAATAGCCAATTATGATCCGTTTTGGCCTTTCATCCACACGAGTCCGCCATTTTCGCAACCCCAAAATGGCGCAGTTTGAAAACACTCTCCAGAGTGGATCAAAAAGAATACACCGGAGTCGTTTCTGTGTGTGGACAGTGAAATGGTTGTCGATTTTAATAGCATGTTTAGCGATAAACATCGCGCTGTATAATCTGCACGTGGCATATCGATGGACCACAGATAGTACGTTTCACACCCTGCTTCTGTCGAGCGGACCCAGGCCCCTTGTGCGCCACTATCAGCCTCCTGCCACATGATGGCAACACGTAACACCGTTTCCGTTTGCTAATGCACTACAGTGCGCTCCAAATGCCAAAGAATAAATGAACACGGCTTCATGTGGACGCAGATAATTTCAGATACGGCCACGTATCGTATTCGTTTCAATCCAGCACTCCCAACGAAAACGCAGCCCTGTGGACTAGGCCTTAGTCAGCATTCAGGGCACATCATTCCATGGAGACAGCGATCATGAAAGTGGTCAACAAACTGTTGCCGACTATGGATGCAGAGTCCATGCTGTTGTTGGATCTAACTGCAGCTTTTGACACGACACAGCTGAATACTGTATTTTGTTGAAGAGATTTGAGAACTATTTTGCTATTTTTGGTCGGGTACTTTCATGGCTGAGATCTTACTTGTCGGGTGGATTTCTGTGCGCTTCTTACAACAACATCTCAATTTTCAGCACTGAAGTATGGGGTACCTCAGGGTTCTGTTTGAAGTCCACTGATATTCTCTTTATATAACTCTGTTTGGTCAGATTATATGTAGCCATGGGTATGAGACTTTCACAGTTGCGAACTTGCAGATGTATACATTATTATGTAGGTGATGTCTCTCACATTGCAAACCTGGAGACTTGTCTGACTACAGCGAAAAGTTGGGTGTCTAACTCTTGTTGCTGATCCTGGTAGACATGCATCCAAATGACCAATTCATTGTCTCAGTCACTGGGTGACTGTGTGAGTCATCATAGTGAAAGAGTTAAAAATCAGTAAAACTGGTGTCCAACATCAAACCAGAGATCTTGTTCCCTAAACTAAAAACTGAAACGTAACATCAAAATTGCAACATTTCCAGGGCACTTCCTCCAAAAAGCTCAACGTTTTAACTTTCAAGCAGATGTTCCAGCCTCCTGGCTGTGATGCTGCTCACTGATAATGAGGAATAACGAAGCAGTGACACAGTCTCAGGCGCACATCAGGCCTGACAGGCAGAGACTTTTAGCTGTGTGATCCCTGCTGCCATCTCACATCAGACTTTAGCTTGGGCTTCCCTGCACAGCGAGGGGTTGTGTGTGTGTGTGTGCGCTGAGTCAGCGTTTCATTTTCTGCCACCATGGACAATGTGGCGATTAAAGATGGACAGGACGTACTGGAGAAACCAATACAGGCAGGAATTGTATTACAATTAAATGGAAAAAAAAAAAACTCAACATTTTAATCAACTAGTGTAACAACAACAAAAACAGTATTTTCCCCCCAATTTATTCATGCACCAATTGTGCATTTTTAACTAAAATTAAAAGTGAATAGTCATTTGCTACTTTACCATGTATCAGTAATTGTTGAGGAAATTCTTGTGATTTCTAGAGCTATAATTGATTAGATCAGATTCATACTCTGTGATGGGCAATATTCAGGTCATCGTATTCACAATCTGTATTCATCCACAGGATAACATGGTACTGAGCCATCCCTAAAAGTAACAGACAAATAGATCTTTATACAAAGGGAGGAGTCCGCTGATATCTACATCATATTTGAGTGGAATAAATGCAGTATGCAACCTATAGGACAAGGCAGAACATCAAAAAAAAATTTCACATTTTCATGTGTAGAACAGAAAAGTATTTAAGTATAAACAAAAGACATTCTTAAAAAAAACAAACTGACATTTCCAGCATTGATGTAAAATATGAACTTCAAAAGCAGATTTTTCATTTCAATGGAACTTTAAATGTAAAAATTTATTAAAAATTAAAATACTAATACTAATAAGAGTAACAATAATAATACAAAAGCTCCAAAAGCTCCAGCTCCCAGTTGGCTAATTTGAGCTCTGGAGCATGAAAAATGTACACATCTAAATTTTAAAAAAAAATCCCTTCTATCACATAACTCAAAATGCTATCTATTTTGTATTTACCATATGTTTCCATTGACTCATGACACGCTAATCAGTGTCTTTAAATGAAATACAAAAAATGTGTACTTCATTTCCAATTTTTGTCACTTTGTGATAAAAGGACTTGATAAATTCTGTATGTTATTAAATCAATCACACAAACAGGAAAACGGCACAACAGAAGATGGACTGCAAGAAAAAAAAAGAAGAAGATTGTATTATCGAGAGAAATACAGGAGGCGGATGAGCAGGGTGTGGCAAAAACGTGAAGGTGACCAATGTGTATTTATATTCCCGTATTTACGTGCCAAAGATACCAGGAGGTGTCTGTGTTTTCCACTGCCAAGATTTGATCGCCTGCACATCCTTAAGATCTGTTCCAACTATCTCATTTGCTGCCGAGGCTCATTGCCTGAACAGAAAACTAGATTAGCTGCGAGAGAAAAAGAGTAGGTTGGTGAGAATCAGTTATTGTCATGACTGTGCTCAGTTAGTTTCTCCCAAATCCATGCTGATGAAGGAATGCCCAGGAAAGTTATGGAACCAAAAAAAAACAAAACACTTCCTTAATCTAGATATGCAATTTTAAGAAAATTCTCACAATATTCTGGCAAAGAAACAGCCTTTCATTCAGTGGAATGATGGAGGAACAGAGTGCGCGGCTAAAGTCCGGACCTCAGATGGTAAAGGACAAGTTCAATTTTTTCCCAAACATCCTCAGTCATATTAAAATAATGTTAGCAATCAAGCCTCTGAGTGTTAACTGAAAATTCCATTTTCAAAAAATTACTATAAAAAGTTGTCAACAGAGGCACTCGAACTTAAAACCACATTTTTCCAAACCTTAAAATTACGTAGTCTAGTTATTAACGCGTTTGTGTATTTTATGATCACTTACAACATATTGTTGCTGAAATTATATACAATCCCAAATCGGAAAAAGTCGGGACGGTATGAAAAATGCAAATGAAAAAAAAGAAAAAGAAAAAAAAAGCAACTGTAGTGATTTACATTTACGTACCACTATTTAATTGCACAGTATTAACCCAAGATATTTCATGTTTTGTGTGGTCAATGTAATTTCATGTATATATATCCATTCCTGCATTTACCGCCTGCAACAAATTCCCCAAAAAAATTTTTTGAATTAAAAAAAAAAAAAAATTTGGGCTAGTAATGAGGTAAAAAAAAAAATTAAACAGATGATTGTAATCATGATTACAAAAGCAGTATCCACAAAAGACTGCATCTCTGAGGAGCAAAGCTGGGCAACGGATCTCCAGTTTGTCAACAAACCAACTGGAGTTTATTGATATAAATCGAGGGCTGCATATTGAAAAAAACTGACATTGCAATGTTATTTTTTCTGTGATATATATATTGTGATATGGAAAAAAAACATGAATTTTCACACATAACTTGAATATGGGTCCATGTGGAAAGAATTACTCATTCCAGAATGACTACGGTGATTTTGCAGAGGAATGCATCTGCACAGATTAATCCTTTCTGTACACAAACTAATTCCACACAACAGATGTTGATTTTGTTTTTGCGGGCCATTTCTGTGTTTTGCCCTCCTGTTTCGCACCACCAGAGAGAAGAGCTTCTTTCACAGTCAAATACAACACAAAGAAAAGATATAAGGTTCTTCCATTCTGACATTTCACAATAAAAGTCCTAAATACAAATGCTGCTGACCAGCATGGTGGGATGGCTGGCACACAGGGTCCCGTTTCCAGGAACCTCCTTTCCTAGAATTTAATACTGACGGGTAAAGTGTATGTGACAACTTGCCGTTAACTTGACATACAGCATGTGCACGCTTGCTAACAAAAATAAATAGATAAACCTCCATGCAAGAACCCAAGAACCCTTAAATTAGAGTAAATTATGCCATTTCAGACAAACCTCACTTGATTAGACAGGAAGAACCGTTGGAGGTTTTTTAAATTAAGCAAAAAAAAAAAAGAAAAAGAAAAAGTTGGACGACATGTACGACTTAATTTGCCTTAGCTGACATCGTACATCCCGCGGTGTGACTATGGCGCATGCACACATCGCAATGACGCTGCTAAAACGATATATCGTGCAGCCCGACCTGCCATTAGTCTCTTGTTATTTGAGAATACAGTGGATTTTAAACTGCTTGGACAGCTGCACTACTGACTCTCATGGATTAACTTCCTACACCATTTCTTCAAAAACAGATTTCTTGCAAATGAAGCAATCGTCAAACTCACTGAGAGGCTTGACTGCCAACAATGTTTTAATATGATGAGGGTTGTTAAAAAAAAAAAGTTAGCTTATCCTTTAAAAGTACATTCTACAGCGTCACCTTCCTCAATGATGACATGTGACCCTTTGTCAGCCATCATGGTCCTGTACCTGTTCTACATCCCCTCCTACTTTCTAAACAGCCAAAGGTGGTATTTGTAACTGCAATGACAGCTGCAGCGTTTGTCATTCTTAGCTTTCACTTAAGTGTCTGCTTGCTGGTAATGCATACAACAAATAGGCAAGCAGTATTGACAACATTATCCATTAACCCTATTATCCATTTTACACTAGCCATTGATTTTTTTTTGAAACCTCATCTTTTCAGTGAGGAAGCAGGGCAGGCATTTGTCAGTGGAGCTGGTCAGTGGGACATATCCATAACATGGTTTTCCCCATTAAAGTACAGGACCAGTGGCTCAGCAGGCCCCAGTTTTGGCCTGGTGGGCATTAAATTGTCATAAACTACACTTTGTAACTCGAAAAATAACAGAAGCAAGCAAATAGTTGCTAAGAACCGTTCTGTCGTTTTCTGTTTCACTGCTGCAGACATTAAGTGACACGGGTAAAGCTAATGCTGGTAACATACTTTGGGTAGAATGCATTTTATTATCAAAAGCAGCAGTGAAACAATGAAGAGCTTTACTGTGAAAATCATGGTGTCATTAGCTAACATTAGCAAGAAAACGGGACTGGGGCGACATGATATTTCAACAGACAAACATTATGAAAACATTTTGTTGGGACGCTGTTTTGGACTACTGTGTCCAAAATAGATTCCATCACATATGTGACAAAGCACAACAAAGAAAAACAGATGGGGACTAATGACATCTAAATTCTGGAGTTGAAGTCCACAGACTAAATTAGAAATAGAGATGTACACCGTGCTCAGATGAACATACAGACATCCAACACAATTTGGACAAACTTTTAGTAAGTAATTCAGTTCAGCAATGTCTGCTTCCTCTCAGTGTGAAGAACATTCAGGCACATATGCCGTCGTCAATGTTTGAATAATTCAGCATAATAACAGAAATATTATAAACCAGGAAAAAATGGTGGGGGAATAACCAAACATGGTCGAGTCACTTGTATGACATGATTACAAGGCATAGAGGTCAGCTGAAGGTCACCATCATGGGTCAACAGTGTCGAAATATCATCACAGTAAAGCTTATGCTGACTATTCTGAGCAAGGGGAAAAGCAGTCCAACTTGCTCTGATGTTGTTTATGCAGCGACAACTCAATAGTGTGTCAAGACAGAAGGGAAAACACACACACACAGGTAATTAGAAAACCCCTCCCTCTTATGAACATGATCTTTGCCACGTGCCAAAGAAGAAAACTCTCAAACAACAGCAACTACTACAAGCAAGGTGAGTTTGCAAGTCTCGATCTGGCGTTGCTACAGTGTCACATTTATGTCAATAACAGAGGACCAGATAGAAAACACAAAAGTGATCAAGACTGTAAACACACACTCATTTTAAATCATTCTATCAGGATATCTGTAAGATTAGGCAAAACTTGAAGCCTTTTTTTTTTTTTAAGCCTTTCAGAATAACATCCTTAAGAGCCGTTTGACAAAAACACCAAAAATGAGGAAACGTCTGTACCATCACTGTACCGTATGATGAACAAGTAACAGTGGCCCGAGTAGCCACCAGGACCGCGCGATTAGCAAAAAGGCTTCATAAACCACATACAAGCAAAAGGCCTACTTTGCATGTGCCTGTGTTGTGCTTGATTTCAAGATATTGCGTGATCTTGGAAGTCCAAAATCACGCACGCAATCTTCGTGAGATCATGAAGCGACACCTGGCGAATGTAAGCCATGGCAGATGGCAACGTCCATCTTGGTGTATATTGCGTCAGGACGGCGTAAACGCGAACCCTGTAGTAGTATAGTCTGCTTCAAAATAAGTTCGAACACTTATTTTCAGGAATATTTCTGCAAATTCTGAATGGATTTGTAATAAATTTACAGCACATTAACAACTTAAAAAAAATTTTAAATAAAAAAATCACATTTGAAATATATCACATTTAAAATAAATCAGTATTTGTCCGTGAATATTTCTGCAAATTCTGAATGGATTTGTAATAAATTTACAGCACATTAACAACTGTAACTATTCACTATACACTCAACTCCCTCGCAGCGCCCAGTTCAAGTAAATGGGACTTGGATATCGGCATCAGTGCACCTGTGATGGTTGCAGTAAGGAATGGCACTGTGGTGCAAGTAAAGGAGGACTGCATTTCTGTAGCACTTTCCCATCTGTCAGGTGCTCAAAGCGCTTTACAACGAAGCAATAATACAAAAGCCGCTAAAGGAGATGATTATAAACTCGGTACGTATCGATCAAATATTTTTCAATTAGTACGAAGTGGCTTTTGACCGTTCCTCGAGGCCAGATGACATTTATGCATGATTAAAATGAAAGTGGTCAGATCACGGCGCGC